>JAVJIF010008249.1:0-176526 GCA_038442645.1 Agave tequilana
CATTTAAATCATTGGAAATAGAAATGATTTTGTTTTTCAAAACAACATTCTCTTTTAAAACAAAATCAACTCTAGAAGACAAGTTTTCATTTTTCTTTAAAAGAACATGGCAATCATTTTTAGATTTTAAAACTTTATTTTCCTTAATGCAAGTTCTAATTGAGATCTCAATGAATCCCTTTCATTATAGACCTCAACCTTCTCTTGCAAAACATTGTCAAGTCTAGCATGCAAACACTTATTTTCTTTTTTCAATTCTAGACTTTTCTTTTCAAAATCTTATATTTTTCAATTAACTTTTCACAGACTATTGAAAGTTCTTCATTAGAGCATGGGGATCAACAATATCATTACTAGAAGAACTAGCATCATCATCACTATCTAAGTGGGGTTCCGAATGTACCTCAAGGGAGTCATTCCCTTGGACCATATAGCATTGTTGTGGCTCGGATTCTCCACTAGGTTCCTCTTCTTGTTGGATTTGGACTTGAAGCTTGGAGGTGTTGGTGGTTGTTGTCAACTTGTTCCACCTGCAAAAGCGGAATCAAGATTAGAAAACACGTAAAAGATATTCTTTAGGTAAAGTGCTTCTAATGGCCTCTAGGGCTTGTGCATTGGCCCCTATATGATTGCAATCACCAAGATAACATCTCTTGGTGGGCTGCAGGAAGACATGCAAACCTAGGGTCTTTAGGTACATGGACTCCTATACTTCCAAACATCAATGTTGGAAGGGTCAAAGCTAGGAGGGGTCATGAAGTCATGGTAAACTATATGAATGTGCAAACAAACAATGCAAATGAGATTAGCAAGCAAATGGATCCACTCCTAGGATGTTAAGCCTAAGTATCAGGAGCACTAGCTCTGATACCAATTGAAAAATACCTAGAGGGGGGGTGAATAGGTTAAGTGCTAATCTAAGAAACTAAATGCAAACTAAGTGCGCTAAATGCGGAGCTAATGCAAATTATGCACAAACTAATACAATACAACAAGTGTAGCCGAATTCCCCTGCGAGGCTCTGGACTAACTCCCCTTGATTCCCCTTGAAATGGGTTGAGGTGCTATGTGAAGCTCTTGTTGGATGAGTATAATTAGGCACACACACACAAGCAATCCAAGCAATATAAAATACACACAATCAAGCCAAGCATATAAGAATGAAAAGCAATATAATAAATGCAAGGCAATATGAAATATGCACAACACAAGCAATATATATGATATGAATATGATGCTTTGCACAATTTATAAGAGAGAGAGTTAGAGAGACAATGGGAGCAATCGCAAACACCAAGATTTGTTTCGAGGTTCGAGCACCTTGCTCTACATCCCCGCCTACACCACCGTGTAGGATTTTCCACTATCTCACTCCCACCGAGGGAACCTCTACCGAAGAGGATTTCTTACAACCCAAGGAGTACCGAACTCCTCTCTCATACAAACCACAACACCTCACACTAGAGGTGTCAACCAAACCACACCTCTACCGAAGAGGCTTACAAACACAATCCCAATCACCTCACACTTGAGGGATCCAAACCAATACCACTCCGATCACCTCTACCGAAGAGGGATTCACAAATAAAAGGAGGGTTACAACACAAGAGGTTTACAACAACACAACTCAAACTCTCTCTTTTCTCTTTTTTCACAAAAACAAGATCCTAATAGTTTAGGATAGAAGATATGGCTCAAGTGTGGAAACTAAGTGTTTTTGGAAACAAGCAACAAAGAAAAACTACTTGGGAAATCTCTTGTATATGATAGAAATAAAGATCAAATCAAAATCCCAAAACTAGTTCTCTTTGATTTTCCAAAAAAACCCAAACATAAAGATTAGAAGTTTAAAAGCTCAAAACTACTTTTAAAACTCTTTTAAACACTTCAGAAACCTGGAATTTTTCCTCTTAAAAATCTTGGCCAAAATCCCCAAAGAGATGGAGTTTATATAGGCCAACAGAAAACTAGCCGTTAGAGCTGAGCTGGCAGCTCTGACAGGCGTCGGTCGACCGGCCCGGTCGACCGCCAACGGTCAGAAAAGTGACCGTTGGGCACTAGCGGTCGACCGGCCCGGTCGACCGAAACATCCTGAGAGTTGAACTCTCAACTCGGTCGACCGGTCCGGTCGACCGACTACAATGTGTAGCCAGCGTGCACGTCTGTGCACATCGGTCGACCGATCCGGTCGACCGGCCACTTGGTGCGGTCGACCGGTCCGGTCGACCGAACTGGCCTGGCAGGCACAGTGCAGAACTGCACAGATACGGGATTTGAAAATAGGTCTTTTCACTCAATAAAAATCCAATAAATTCACAGTAAATCTAAAAAATAGTTTTAATCACAATAAAAACTGTTTTTCTAAAAATATGTTTTTCTAAAACTTGTTTTATCATTTATATGTAAAACATAAACATGTGATAAAATTTCAAGACAATATATCAACATATCAATTCATTTTAGAGTCTTGCAAATTTTATCAAAAACAAAACCTGTATTTTGTCAAACTTGATTTTTCCAAAACATGAATAGGGATATCAAATAAGTTTGTTTACCAAGTTAAAGCATGTATGTATAAATAGAAAACATCTACTATACATATACCATATGTAAACTTGTTTTGATAAACTATTCATGAAACCAAAACTCAATCATAAAACGTGTGTGATTTGTGCACTTGAGCATATCAACTAAACTAAGCTTTACAAATGGATCTAAAACTCTATCTAAACTAGGATACCTAAGTCTTTTTGACGATCTTCATCTTCAAGTAGACTTGCTCCAAAACTCCGTGATTCTCCAAGTGCAAAGGTATGATCTTTAAGCTTTGGCACCGGAATCACCATGATAAGCTTCTAATCATCTTGTTGAAGCTAATCACCCAACTAATATCCTGTTAATGATCTGAAACTTAGAAACACAAGAATATTAGTAAACATAACTACATGATGTTTGATCATCATCAAAACTAGAGTGAAGGCCATTGGGCCAACAATCTCCCCCTTTTTGATGATGACAAAACTCATGGAGTTATATATGCATGGATAAAGATAAGCTTCAAGGAAGCTCCCCTTAACTCATGCATAGGGATAAACAATAAATGGTTCTAGATATCAAATGGAATATTCAAAACAAATAAGCTCTAGATACCAATTACAAAGCAAACTCTATAAATCAATTAAACTTAATATTCTTGAGATTAAAACATAATATATGCATATAAAACATAAGCATGCATATAATCAACAAAGGGGTAAACAATCAAATACTTCTCCCCTTTTTGTCAATCATCAACAAAGGGGTAAACAATCAAACCATAGATAAAATGAGAGGTAAAAATCTTTCTCCCCCCTTTTGTCAATCAAAACAATGCAAACAATGTTCTCCCTTTTTGTCTAAAACAAAAAAAAAAAAACAAAATCAATAAGGGGTGCCTACAAACATGATATCAATTAAAATATGTCAATGAAGCATCTTGATACCAATAAACAAGGATCAATATATGTTATATGCTATATACATTCATGAAGAGGAAGACGCTAAGTTAGCTTCCCTACACATATGCATTACATGAAGAAGGATGACAAGCCCCAATTCACATAACACATATTATGTAATGCATAAGAGGAGATGTGAAGCTCCCCCTACACACGTATATCATATAAAGAAGAGTTGTCAAGCTCCTCAATTTATAATATACTCAACATGAATCTATATGTAAGAGAGATGTTAAGCTCTCCTTGCATATAGGAAATACAAATCAAAACTTTGAATATTTTCTTTAAACAAAAATTTTGAAAATACCAATTGTAAGATATATTTTCATTTTGAAAATATATAAACAAATTTGATGTTGATATCATATGTTCAAAATAACAACTTTTAATCATAAAGAGTGGGAGTACAAATACCAATTGAAATACAAAGTCAAATTTTCTCCCCCTTTATGAAAAACAAACTAAAGACATGCATAGTCTTGATAACAATTTAAAAGTAATCAATTTAACAAAATTGAAAACTCAAGCACTACTAGCATAAACACAAACATATATATGTATGAAAGATAGATACCAATAGAATTGATATACTTGGAATTTAAAGCATACATACATACAAAACATATATGAGTATACAAGAAGATCAAAATGATATCAATTGAAAGAGTTCAATGATACCAATTGACATAACAATAAGTTCAAGTGTATACATCATATTATCTACCACCCAATCATAATTCAAGTTTTAAAGATTTTCAATTTAGGGCATACATGAACATGATCTCCCATCCTACCCACCGCCCTTGGAAGGTAGGGTTTTCAAAGATAGATTTGAAAATGTAGTTTTGTTTGAAAATCACTACCAAAATGAAGAACACCGCAACTAGTTAAATGGAAAACTTGTTAACTAGCACGAATCCTTCAAGTAAGGAATAAAACAAAATTGAAATTCACATGATAATCATCACTCTAACCAATAAAGCATAACCATGAGAAACAAAACATGAGCAATAGATATGAGTGTACAAATAATATGTGAAGATCATAATCATGAAAAATATTTCATTAAGCTCAATTATTCCTTAAAACAGTTCCATCAAAAACATGAAAAATCATATAAAACTACTTATTTAATCTTCAAGGCATATGTATGTCTAATACAAGCTAAAATATACATACATATCCAAAACACAACGAGTCCACAAAATATATGCATTAAGGCACGTGGCTCAAAAAGAATACTCATGTATAGTCAATAGTTTGGATAAGATGGACATATACATGAAGTTAAACATAAATACATGAAACATGAAAAACTAAATTTTCATCAAGGCAATTTTCATTTCAAGGTATATGTATGAATTGTCAACACAAGAAGTATACATACATATCCCTAAACACAATTTGAGTCCATAATATAGATTTGCATGAAAGGCAAATGACTCAAGGGGTATACATGTATATCTTAAGGTTTGGCAATACAAACATATACATGAAGTGAAATACACAATCATAAAGTAAATTCAAAAAATGAGAATACAAGTTTAATATGTATGAATCATCAAAACTAGACTATACTAGCACATCTAATGGGTTCAAATAAGCGTTCAATTCCAACTATATATAGATTTATTTGTAGCCCACTCTATGTACAAGTATATAACTAGTCTTAATGAAAACTAACACTTAAACATATATTCAAAACATGAAACATCAAAAACACATATAAAAATCATCATGATAAAAGTAAAACATGATTATTATGTAAATTCACATGTATTAGATTCATGATGTACATTATAGCTCAAACAAAAGTGAGAACACTAATTATGGGTTCATATAAGCATGTGTGTCTCAAATACTATATATGTATGTCAAGGATCTAATAAACATGGAATGAACATACTAATCCATAGACATCAAAAACATGTTATAAACAATGAATATTAAAAGCAAGTAAACAATAAATGGGAGTAAAGGATTGTTACCAAAAAACGAAGAAGCAACTCTCCTTGTCTCCAAAACTTGGTGGTCCTCTCCACCAACTCTTCCCTTGAAAGTGATGCATCCAATAGATTTCCTTTAAGTCCGGAACGCATCCACTCCAAGGTGTCATCACTCTCACGTCATGTGAGAGCCCACACCTACATCAAAAACAATAGGAGGGGTGGTCTTTGGTACCCATACCTTCTTGTTGGGTCCATGGGGGTTAGTTCCTTCTCTAACCCAAACAAACTTCTTTGCTAAATTATCAATATTTAATCTATCAAAACAAAATTTAGCAAGGTGGCCCTTACGTTCACAATGTGTACAAGTGTACACATGAGCATACATATGGTGATGGGTGTGTCCGTGAGGAGCATGTGTATGCCGTGAAGGGTGTGCATGCATAGAAGATGGAACTTGTTTCTTTCGAATCAAGATTTCCAATCGTGAGTGGTTCATGGCACATTGGCTCATAGTGGAGCCCAAACAATCCATTTTCTTCTTTAACAAATTTATATCATTTTCGAGCATAGAAGAAGTGGAACATGCAATGGGTGATTTAGGTGAAACTACCCTAGCATGGCAAACATGAGAATCAATCTTATTTTGCAAAACAATATTTTTCTCTAAGCAAACATTTAAATCATTGGAAATAGAAATGATTTTGTTTTCAAAACAACATTCTCTTTTAAAACAAAATCAACTCTAGAAGACAAGTTTTCATTTTTCTTTAAAAGAACATGGCAATCATTTTTTAGATTTTAAAACTTATTTTCCTTAAGTGCAATTCTAAGATCTCAATGAATCCCTTTCATTATAGACCTCAACCTTCTCTTGCAAAACATTGTCAAGTCTAGCATGCAAACACTTATTTTCTTTTTCAATTTCTAGACTTTTCTTTTTCAAAATCTTATATTTTTCAATTAACTTTTCACAGACTATTGAAAGTTCTTCATTTAGAGCATGGGGATCAACAATATCATTACTAGAAGAACTAGCATCATCATCACTATCTAAGTGGGGTTCCGAATGTACCTCAAGGGAGTCATTCCCTTGGACCATATAGCATTGTTGTGGCTCGGATTCTCCACTAGATTCCTCTTCTTGTTGGATTTGGACTTGAAGCTTGGAGGTGTTGGTGGTTGTTGTCAACTTGTTCCACACTGCAAAAGCGGAATCAAGATTAGAAACACGTAAAAGATATTCTTTAGGTAAAGTGCTTCTAATGGCCTCTAGGGCTTGTGCATTGGCCCCTATATGATTGCAATCACCAAGATAACATCTCTTGGTGGCGGCAAGGAAGACATGCAAACCTAGGGTCTTTAGGTACATGGACATCCTATACTTCCAAACATCAATGTTGGAAGGGTCAAAGCTAGGAGGGGTCATGAAGTCCATGGTAAACTATATATGAATGTGCAAACAAACAAATGCAAATGAGATTAGCAAGCAAATGGATCACTCCTAGGATGTTAAGCCTAAGTATCAGGAGCACTAGCTCTGATACCAATTGAAAAATACCTAGAGGGGGGGTGAATAGGTGTAAGTGCTAATCTAAGAAACTAAATGCAAACTAAGTGCGCTAAATGCGGAAGCTAATGCAAATTATGCACAAACTAATACAATACAACAAGTGTAGCCGAATTCCCCTTGCGAGGCTCTGGACTAACTCCCCTTGATTCCCCTTGAAATGGGTTGAGGTGCTATGTGAAGCTCTTGTTGGATGAGTATAAGTTAGGCACACACACACAAGCAATCCAAGCAATATAAAATACACACAATCAAGCCAAGCATATAAGAATGAAAAGCAATATGAATAAATGCAAGGCAATATGAAATATGCACAACACAAGCAAATATGATATGATATGAATATGATGCTTTGCACAATTATAAGAGAGAGAGAGTTAGAGAGACAATGGGAGCAATCGCAAACACCAAGATTTGTTTCGAGGTTCGAGCACCTTGCTCTACATCCCCGCCTACACCACCGTGTAGGATTTCCACTATCTCAACTCCCACCGAGGGAACCTCTACCGAAGAGGATTTCTTACAACCCAAGGAGTACCGAACTCCTCTCTCAATACAAACCACAACACCTCACACTAGAGGTGTCAACCAACAACCACACCTCTACCTAAGAGGCTTACAAACACAATCCAATCACCTCACACTTGAGGGATCCAAACCAATACCACTCCGATCACCTCTACCGAAGAGGGATTCACAAATAAAAGGAGGGTTACAACACAAGAGGTTTACAACAACAACCTCAAACTCTCTCTTTTCTCTTTTTTCACAAAAACAAGATCCTAATAGTTTAGGATAGAAGATATGGCTCAAGTGTGGAAACTAAGTGTTTTTGGAAACAAGCAACAAAGAAAAACTACTTGGGAAATCTCTTGTATATGATAGAAATAAAAGATCAAATCAAAATCCCAAAACCTAGTCTCTTTGATTTTCCAAAAACCCAAAACAATAAAGATTAGAAGTTTAAAGCTCAAAAACTACTTTTTAAAACTCTTTTAAACACTTCAGAAACCTGGAATTTTTCCTCTTAAAAATCTTGGCCAAAATCCCCAAAGAGATGGAGTTTATATAGGCCAAACAGAAAACTAAGCCGTTAGAGCTGAGCTGGCAGCTCTGACAGGCGTCGGTCGACCGGCCCGGTCGACCGCCAACGGTCAGAAAAGTGACCGTTGGGGGCACTAGCGGTCGACCGGACCCGGTCGACCGAAACATCCTGAGAGTTGAACTCTCAACTCGGTCGACCGTTCCGGTCGACCGACTACAATGTGTAGCCAGCGTGCACGTCTGTGCACATCGGTCGACCGATCCGGTCGACCGGCCACTTGGTGCGGTCGACCGGTCCGGTCGACCGAACTGGCCTGGCAGGCACAGTGCAGAACTGCACAGATACGGGATTTGAAAATAGGTCTTTTCACTCAATAAAAATCCCATAAATTCACAGTAAATTTAAAAAATAGTTTTAATCACAATAAAAACTGTTTTTCTAAAAATATGTTTTTTCTAAAACTTGTTTTATCATTTATGTTAAAACATAAACATGTGATAAAAATTTCAAGACAATATATCAACATATCAATTCATTTTAGAGTCTTGCAAATTTTAAAAACAAAACCTGTATTTTGTCAAACTTGATTTTTCCAAAACATGAATAGGGATATCAAAATAAGTTTGTTTACCAGTTAAAGCATGTATGTATAAATAGAAAACATCTACTATACATATACCATATGTAAACTTGTTTTGATAAACTATTCATGAAAACCAAAACTCAATCATAAAACGTGTGTGATTTGTGCACTTGAGCATATCAACTAAACTAAGCTTTACAAATGGATCTAAAACTCTATCTAAATTAGGATACCTAAGTCTTCTTGACGATCTTCATCTTCAAGTAGACTTGCTCCAAAACTCCGTGATTCTCCAAGTGCAAAGGTATGATCTTTAAGCTTTGGCACCGGAATCACCATGATAAGCTTCTAATCATCTTGTTGAAGCTAATCACCAACTAATATCCTGTTAATGATCTGAAACTTAGAAACCAAGAATATTAGTAAATATAACTACATGAGTGTTGATCATCATCAAAACTAGAGTGGAAGGCCATTGGGCCAACATCACTTTGGGCCAACAATCTCCCCCTTTTTGATGATGACAAAACTCAAGGAGTTATATATGTATGGATTAAAGTTAAGCTTCATAGAAGCCCGCCTTAACTCATGCATAGCAATAACAAATAGATATAATGAAAGCTCTTAAATTAAACAAACATGTATGCATACACAAGGAGATAAACATGCATAAATTCATCAAACTTGCAAAATCTTTCTCCCCCTTTTGTATAAACTTTCAAAATCCTTCTTCTCTTTTTTGTATAAACATAAACTCAATATCTACATAAACTCAATTTCTTGCTAATATGCATATATAAACTCAAATCATTCTCCCTCTTTTTATCAATCATCAACAAAGGGGTGAAAAACAAATCAATAATAAAGATATATATGCGATATACATTCATGAAGAGGAAGACGGTAAGTTAACTTCCCTGCATACATGCATTACATGAAGAAGGGATGACAAAATCCTAACTCACATAAGCATAATATACAATGCATAAGTGGATATGTTAAGCTCCCCCTACACACGTGTACTACATAAATAAGAGATGTCAAGCTCCTCTCAATACAAGATACACTCAACAACGAATCTATATATAGAAGAGATGTTAAGCTCCTCTTGCATATAGGTAATACATATCAAAATATTTTGTAATTACTTTAAAACAAAATTTTTGAATTTTCTTAAGTCAACAAAACAAATTTTTGATACCTAATGAAAGTAAAACATTTTTAAATCCATTGAAGGTACAAACATTTTGATACCAATTGAAATATGTGGTAAATTTTGATACCAATTGAAATATGTGGTAAATTTTGATACCAATTGAAATAAGCAATTGTAAATTGAAACATTGTTAATTTTGATATCAAATAAAATACCAATTGAAATCTATAGTAAATTTTGATACCAAATAAAATGTCAATTGAAATACCAATTGAAAACAATGCATAAGCTTATAAAGATACCATTTATTTTTAATTTTAAGTCAAGCTTAGCATAAACATAATTTGTGCTTTAAACATGTAAAGATTGTAAATTAAGCATAATCAAATAATATATATATATATATATATATATATATATATATATATATATGAAAAGAAAATACCAATTGAAATTGATATTATTAGATTTTTTGAAGCATACATATATAGAAACAAATATGAGTATACAAGATAAGATTTCATAAAGTACATGTGTATATCTCATATCTATCCACCCTATCCATGCACATATTAAAATAGATGTTCAATGATGCTCACAAGGCATGGTCGCCCCTCCATCCGCCCCTTAAGGGTAGAAGTTTTCAAAAAAAAAATTTGAAAATAGTTTGTATTTTGAAAACACTACCAAATGAAGATAAATAATAGTTTAAAGTAATTTTTAAAAAACTAGTTAAAGATTCTTCAAATAAGAAACCAAATCATATATATCTCATGAAGCATGCTACAAACACAAGAGATGACACTCAAAGTCTATAAAGCTCAAAGATTCTCATGAGAACAATGTCATGAGTAAACAAATGAAGTGTGAGTGCACAAGAATAATGTAAATAGTATTTTCATGAAATGATCAATAAATCTCAAAATAATCATGAATATCTTTTATCAAAAGTATAAAAATGTATTTTTCATTAAAATCAGACTTCAAAGGTATATGAATGTTTTGTCAAAAACTAAAGGTATACATACATATCCCTAAACACAAAGGAGTCTATAATATAATTTGCATGAAGGCAAGAGACTCAAGGATATACATGTATATCTATTAGTTTTTTGACAAAAATAACATATACATAAAACAAACATGCACAAAAATAGGCAAGACAAGTATAAATGAAGAAATCATCAAAGCTAGGTTATACATGTACATGTAATGAGTACAAATGAGTAATAAAGTACAAACAAATAAGATTAAATGTTGCTCACTACTTATACAAATATATACACAAGTTTTAATGAAAACTGTATCTAAACAAGTATACACCACATGAAGCACAAAACAAAAACACGATCATAAAAACATGCTAAAAATTATTAATGTAAAGCATGTAATAAAATAGGAGTTTAGAGATACTTATCAAAATCACAAGCACTATTTTTTAATTCTCCAAACATAGGGTCCTCCTACCAAACTTTCTTAATAGCGGTGCATCAATTTTGTAGTGTCCATCAAGCCCATGCATCCACCACCAAGGCACTAATTCTCTCACGTCATGTGAGAGCCCACATCTACATCAAATACAAGTGGTGGAGATTTTAGTACCTATTTTCTTTTGGGTCCACGGGGGTTAGTATTATTCGGAACCCAAACATTTTTATGAGCAAATTAATATGATTTATTTTATCATAACAAACTTTGCTAAATGGCCTTTGCGGCCGCAATGTGTACATTTGTATACTCTAGCATGCACATGTGAATGAGTGTGATCATGATGTGCAAAGTGTGCATATGTGTGCCGTGGGTGATGTACATGAACATGTGGAGCTTGTTTTCTTTTGAAATAAGATTTCCAATCTATTATGATTAAATACACAATTGCTCAGGTTGAACTCAAACAATCTATTCTATTTTTCAAAAATTTAATCTCATTTTTATCAATAGTTGCATGAAGAGCATGGTAAGTATGAGAATCAACAACCTTTTTCTTTTAGAAATGTTTTCCTTTTCTTTTGAAACAAATTTTTCTTTTCAAAGAGTTGTTTTCTTCCAAAATAATTTCTTTTTCTTTTTTCACCAACATAATTTTATTTTTCAAGGAGGTATTTCCTTCACAAAGATCATTTAGTTTAGAAGATAAGGAATATTATCATTTTCAACGTATCATTTTCTTTTGAAATACATTCAATTTTATTTTGAAAAAAATCTATTTCTTTTAAATAGAATCAAATTTATTTTTCAATTTCTTATTATCCTTTTTGAGCAAATCATATTTTTCAAGTTGTTGACAAAAGATGCAAGTACATCATAAGACATGTCAACATCCTCATCAAGCTCGGATTCGGAGTTTACCTCAAGGGGTTATCCCCTTGGACCATGTAGCACAAGTTGGAAGCATCACTTCCATCATCCGAGTCACTCTCCCCGCATAATATTGCTTTTGTTCACCAGGGAGACTAAAGTGTTCCATATTACAAAAGCCGAATCAAAGTTAGAAATCCTACATAAATAATCATCATTTAGGGTTGACTTTAAGGCATGGATAGTTTTTACATTAGCCTCTAGATGTTTTGCCATTTAAATAATATGAATTTTTAATAGTGACAAAATAAACATGAATCCCTAAGGCTTTGAGGTACATTGACATCTTAACTTTCCAAGTTTGGATGTTAAGAATATCAAAAGTGGGAGGTGACACGAAATCCATGCGTGTGTATAAATATTGTGATTAGCCAAAAATAAGAATCTCTAACTCTAGGTTGTTAGATCCAAATCAAGAGCACCAAGCTCTGATACCAACTAAAATCACCTAGAGGGAGGTGAATTAGTGAATGGCTAATCTAATGATGAATTAATGCGGAATTAAAACTATTTATGCAAACTAAAAATTATTAAGCTAAACACACTAAGTATAATACAAGAGTGTAGCCGAATTCCCGGTGAAGGGCTCTGAACTATCTCCTCAAGATTCCTCAAGATAAGAGTTGAGGTGCCGCTATGGCTCTCTTGGTTGAATACAAGTGTGAGCAAATAATCCCCAAGTATATAACAATTAAGCATAAGATATATCAAGCATACAAAGATAAAGGCAATGTAAACATGCAAGATATAAAATACAAGTGAGAGATATAGAGAGCAATCGCAAACACGAGAGATTTATTTCGAGGTCGAGCACCCTTGCTCTACTCCCCACCTTCAACACTATGAAGGATTTCTACTAGACTCGATCCCACCGGATCACTCGGTGTCGCAATACCTACAACGAGTTCATATTAGAACTCCTTGGACTCACTAGTCCCTCTCTTGTTCCCGCAAGAACTACACACTGCAAGCACACTAGCTTGCCGAGGCCACACCTCTACACCGAGCTCTAACTAGAACTCGAAACAACGCGAACCCGCAAGTCCGCCTTCTTAAATACAAAGATGAACACTTGGTGATCTAAACACTTTGATCACCTAAAATCACTCTCACAACAACTCTCCTATAGGATGGATATAGTAATGAATAGCTCAAGCGTGTGTGAAAAAAACTAGGATTGATTTGGTGGTGAAAAACTCAAGAAATCTCTTTTTCAAAATACTCTTGAAAAACTCTCCTTTTGATATGGAGTATTTGGCTCTAAAACAAGTGGAGATAAACACTTAAAAGTGTAGGTAAAACTATATTTAAACCCACTTAAAATCTTGTTGAAAATAGTCCAAGGGAGGCCCAATTTATAGGCTCCTAAAATATGGCCGTTGGAGGCCAACTCAGCAGGTTTTGCCTGTTGTCGGTCGACCGGCCCGGTCGACAGCCAACGGTCAGATTTCCGACCGTTGGGAAGAGCGGTCGACCGGCTGGTCGACCGAAAACTAGCAAATGACCTAGCGGTCGACCGGGGCCATTTACAGATAGCAGAGACTCTTTGTCGGTTGACCATGTGGTCGACCGATCCTTGCTGTGCACATTTGTGCACATCGTCGACCGGAGCGGTCGACTGACTTCTGGCTCGGTCGACCGTTCGGTCAACCGGCAGAAGGCCTGGTCAGCAATTTTCAGGGATTAAAACTTGGTCATTTTCTTTCAATAAAATCCCATAAATTCTCATAAATCTACAAAAATAAGTTCATCAATATACTTTGATATACAAACATGTTTCAGTAAAAATCAAAACATGTTACAAACATTTTGAACTATTTTTGTAATATAGAAGTTTTGCCTTAAACAAAACCTGTATTTTTCAAAAACGATTTTTTCAAAACTTCTCCAAATAAAAAACAAGATATTTAAAACACTTTTGAAACTTAGTGTGTATGGATATGATCCACTACACATAATTGATAAAATATCTATGTTTTTGACATTAAGCTCTAAAATTAGTTATGATAAAACACATGTATATTCTGAAGCTTAAAAATCAAACAGATATTTTTCAAACAAAAACTCTTTTATAAAACACATATAAATCTTGTGTGTGAGTGTATATGAACTTGAGAAATCCCACCAATCTATCCTTTATATTTTAATCTAAAAACAAAATCTTGACACTTACAAAACCCGACACAAGTCTTCTGAAAATCTTCTCTTGAAAATCTTCTTCTTCTTGACTTGGTCCAAACCTTAATCCAATTAGCTAGACTCCTCTTGAGTACTTGATGCGATCTTGATGCGCGAGCTCTTGAATTAACATGTGCTAGCTCCAAACTTGACTTTAAATTTTTTGTTGAAGCTAAACATCAACTAAGATCTTGATCAAATATCTGAGACTAATTAAACACAAGATCATTAGTACTATAACTATATGAGTTAATCATTATCAAAACTAGAGCGATGGACCTTTGGCCAGCAGTCTTATTGCGATGATTTCAGACAAGTTTTCTTTACAAAGGAGAAGAGTAATAATGAAAGGTCACGAGAACCCAAATACAGGAATTTGGTGCGCAATTTGTGTCACAAGAAGGGGCCTATTAGAGCTGATTGTTGGACTCACAAAAAGAAACCATAAAGAAGCTAATACCACTGAATTGGCTAAAGGTGATGAAGATAACTATGACGTTTTATTTGATACAGACAATTTGGTTAGTAGCGAAGATGGATCATTTACTCTGGATGTTCATTGCATGTCAGTTTCAATAGGAAGACATTCTCCTCATACACTTCAATTTAAGGGACAAAGTTCTTCACAAGAAATTCTGCTATGACCAAGGTGATTGGTGAAGGAACAATCTAATTTGTTCTCTTGATAGATGCATCACACTACACTACAAGGCGTTCGTCATGTTCCTAAATAAGGTACAATCTCGTCTCTCTTGGAGCCCTACATGGAGAAGGTTCAATTTCAATTCTGAAAGTGATCTTATGATAGTTTTCAAAGATGTCCAAGTGAATTTTCAGGCAGAGTGTATTCGTAATATCTACATGCTGTGAAATTCGAAGGTTACAGTTTGTGAATTGTAGTTATCCTTGGCTTCAAGATTGGAGGTTGTGGAACCATCGGAAAACTATGATGTTTTCGAGCTTGGATGTTTAGTTTTTACCCCTAAGACAGATTGGGACTAGACGACGCCAACGCACAAGGAAGCCCATATCATTACACTTGTGTTAAAGCAAATTCTCATAAATCTTGTGTGGATCAAGGAGATCATTGAGTGATCAAGTTCAGGTCAGGTCTGAACTTGTTCGATCTAATCAAGTTTGTGAACCACATAAGGGGGTTATGGAGAAAAATAGTGGGATGGAGATGACTCAAGTAATGTTCAATTGTGCATTGATGTGAGCATATGAAGCATGATTGTTATTTTCAAACTTGGACGTATTCAAGTCAAGAGAGAGAATGTTAGGATTGTGACTCGAATAAGTCATGAAGGAATACAAAGCTTCAGAGGTCAAAGAACGGATGAGCACGAAGAGACACATACAGTCTATTCGACTTATACATCTCAGTAGAAGACTGATCAGTCAACTTGAAACGTAACAAAGAGTTGAATGTTTTCAGTAGTCAACTTATATCATTTATCAGTCGACTAATAAATTCATTAGTCGACTAATAGGGCATATAATTCGACTAATAGGGCGATTCTGGCAGTTTTTTTTGGGATTTGTTTCCAGTTTTAGTTGAACTTGAGTTTCCTTCTTTTCTAAGGTGGCATTGTTAGTATTGCTGGAGTTTGTGTAGGACTAAGATGATCATGTCTATAAATAACCCTTAGGGGTGGCCTTCAAGGTACTATGATAGTATTGATTCGATATAATTCCTAAAAGATGAGAATCAATATAAGTGAGAGATTAATGAGAGAAGTTTTAGTCATAAGGGTTCGTTGTTTTAGGTGGTCATCAAAGGGCTTATAATATTCTTAGCGAGAGGTGTGAGTGTTTCTCATTGTACTCCTCAAAAGTTTAATAAATTTTATCTCCTTTTCTCTCGTAAAGGCACACACGATCTGTTTGTTCGACAGAATCACATTAAATTATGTATTAGTTTTCTCTACTTCAAAATATCTCACCTCTTTTTCTTCACGTTGTACGACGGTCCAACTCCCCCCTCTTCTTTTCTACTGCGTCAAAATCAACATATATAATTGGATTGAGGAGATAGGAACTTTTTCCAAACAGAAAATTGACTTGTGACGTAAGATAACTAGAATGTTAGGTCTGTACAACACTGATGGAATCATAAAAGTGTAACTTTATATATTCTTATGCAACAAAATAAATAAAATAAAATCAAAGATAATTCTGAGTAAATATATTTTTTATTACAATTGCTTATTGCATATCAGTAGCAGTCAAAACTGAATCAATAATCGCATATACTCTCACGGACACGATACTTGTGTTAGCACAAAATAAATCAGGTGATGTTTCCTCATCAGTGTCTTTGTTCCACTAGAATGTACAATGGATGGTAATTAAAAGAAAAAGAAAATAATTAAACACACCACTCATTTGCTCACAGGGAGAAAACTACGTAGTAATCCTGGAGCAAACAAACCGGCACCCAAAGGCAAAAGCGAGAAAAAGTTATGAAATCAAATCTCTTCATCTACACTATGTTAATAATTTTAGAAATACAACAGAGCAATCTAACTGTGCAAGGGCTCGTGTGTCATAAGAAAAGATCATCACAAATAACAAACCCATCAAAATATCCTCCTGAAGAAACCTTCTCTCTCTGTGTGTGTGTGGATACTTTTGCCTCCTCCCTCCCTCTTCTTCAGGAATAGGGACACAAACGTGTATCACAAATATCGCATAGAGGTGCATGTGGCTCTCAGACAAATACATCAGGAACGCAACCCCACCCAGAAGAATAACACAAACACAATAAAGATCCCACCACTATTTTAAATAATAATCAAATACAATCACAGAATTCCTTGCGTCATCAAAAGATACAACCAGCAAACACAAAGCAAGACAACATTCATGGCAAGATTAAAAAAACGTAGACATGTAAATAAAGATAAGATACAAATAGTTCTAAATCATGTAAACCGTGATATTTGCGGATCAACATGAGGGACTCAGATAACACAATGGTATCAACATGCAGGCAGTATCCAAGACCATGGGGTTTATGAGTCTACAGGCATAGGTTCCAGATCTCTCCAGAAACTTTCCAATCACCACAAGAAACCTGCAGACATCTACACTTCACACATTTAAACATTGACGACTACATGCGAAATAGTTGTTAATAGGGGTACCAAAACTGCTAAACACGACGCACTAGGCTAAATTTTACTGGTTATCCCTCCCAGGCACATCTCTACCTTGGTAAGCCGGATTGCCTCCCTGATAATTATTAGTGGGGGTACCTCCTTGATAAGACCCTCCTGATAACTAGGAGGGGGGTTGCCGCCTCCTTGGTAACCTTGATAGCCAGTGCCGTTCCCTGCTTGATAATTGTTGCCACCTTGAGGAGGAGGAGGAGGAGGACCACCTCGATAACCCTGATAACCAGGGTTTCCTCCTTGATAACCGGGGGGCACCACCCTGATAACCAGGGTTTCCTCCTTGATAACCAGGGCACCACCCTGATAACCAGGGTTTCCTCCTTGATAACCAGGGGCACCACCCGGATAACCAGGGTTCCTCCTTGGTATCCCTGGCCCTGATAGGCTGGGCACCACTGCCTTGCCCTTGGTAAGCTTGGGGACTTCCCTGGTAACTAGTGTTAGATGCCTGGTTCTGGTAGCCTACATTGGGTGGTGGCTGGGTGGGTGGTGCATTACTATTGGGCATGCGATTGAAGTCACGGTTTGCCCATTGGAGGAGGTGGAGCATTCGGTGGTGATGCCGCCGGACTGCTTTGGAAATCTTGGTTCTGCATAGGAGGTGCATCCCTGTTCTGTATGGTCTCTCTCCGTCTCTCAAAGTTCTTTGACCGATCAAAATTGCGCGGCCTGTCGTTGCGACGCGACCTCTCATTAGCCCGAGCATTGTTCCGCACCCACTCCTCATGGTATTAGGGTCATAAGGAACAGCTTCTCCGTTGATGAATGGTTCCCCTGAAGACAAGACAGTAGGGGGGAAAAGTAGTACAATAGTATATACACTGTTGGATAAATCAGAATATTCAGATAAAAAAACCACTAGTTGAAAGAATGACCAGAGGAAAAGAAAGGGGTAACTGATGACATATCAAAATAATTATGCAAAAGCAAATGCCATTAAATTAAAAATTAACTCCTGCAGATCGGGGTTATCTTTAGTCTATAGCATGTTCAAATACCATGATAAGCTAACAAAACATGATATCATAGCTTACAATCATATTTTCAAAAGAAGTATATTTAGTCCATACCTGTACCTGTAGACATCCATAACATGATAACCTGTAGACATCTAGAAACCGGTCGGCTGTGTAGATATCGATGTAACTTACACATTAAGCATATCAAACATGCATATACAGAAGCAGTTGGAGTTGTTTCGCAACACAACTAAGATATGTAAGGTCCTCAGAAAGTCTTATAACCATAAAACTTGCAATTTTGCAATGAATCAAAAGGGAAATTGCCTCAACCCCGTAAGTTCTAAAGCTGTGATTCACTAATCCTATATCTTAGCTCACCAATAACTGTTGCAGTGGTGAAGGGTTACCAAGAATGCAAGTCCAAGACACAATCAAACTATCATGGGTCAAAAACTCTTCCTACAAGATCGAGTTAGTGTGTGCGTGTGTGTTTGTGCGCGCGCGCGTGGGGTGGGAGGGAGCGATGGTGTGGGGGAATAAGCACCCAGCCAGTAATTGCAAAAACAAAATACTTTTTTTTTACATGATTAATTTTGCTGTGGACTAGAGATTACGACTTTGAATAAGAGAATGGGAAAATGCATTGTGTTTTTAAGGGAAATGCATTATGTTCAACTCTTGCCTTATGCTTGCCTCAGAGTTGAATGTACCCCTCTTCTAGATCTTCTCACATATCCCAGCGTATTTAGAAGATGCCGATTGGCTTTCTAGGATAAGACATGCCAGTCTTATTCATAGGTTACTTTGGCCGGGAAATTGACACCAACTATGAGAGGGTTGCTGTCTAGTGGATAGCAAATCATAAAACATTGACAAATCTTTCACGGAGCCCTACTCCATAAACAACCCCATCTTGACAGGAAAAGGTTAAATGATAATGATGTGATGAATCCCCCTCTTTTATTGTGTTCAAACCCAACATATTCCCAAATTCTCACATAATCAAGACTGTCATCTTTATTGTCCTCGTTCTGAATTTGGTGGGACTGGTCCAAGAAAATGCTTTAAGAAAATCAATTGTCTGATAGTAGCATACACCAAACATGTTTGGTCACATCAAGGTCATACCATCCACATATCTCATTTTGGTCTTTCAACCAAAGCATGTCAAACTGAATAAAATTTAGATGAAGAAATTGCTGGAAAGCTTAATTTAGAAATATACTTCTTCTATTTTCTAATACCAAAAAGTATATGATAAAAAAAAATGTGTGCATACAGATGTAGACAACACATCTACTTGGACTTGGATACATATATGTAAACAATAATGTAAGAATGTATGTATGTATGTATAATTGTTTGTGATAAATATACAAATGTAGACTTACACATCTATTTGCATGCATATATAAATAGGCAAAAGAATATATGTATGAATGTATGTATAATTGTTTGTGATGCACACATGCGCCTCCGCAACCCACCTTTGGTGAATATGTAAAAGAAAAATGTATATTAGTGTTGAGCAAAGCTAAAACCAAGTCTTCAAACCCTGGACACTACAGCAGCCAGCTACCTCATACTTGATAATCTGATAATTTTGAACCTTTGGATCTGTTTCTGAAATCACACTAGAGTATCCTAAGGTATAAGTAGAAAGTTCCACTGTAATTTTAATTGCACGGGATTGGATTTCTCATCATTCCATTTGATGTGAATATTGAAAACCTCAACTTTTTCCAACAGCTTGTATCCTTAACCTACTCTCTCTAATCCTTTTCATTATTCTCTTGATTTCAAGTTGAACAAGACATTTTCTTTTTGGGCCCAGAAGCTAGCACATAAGTAATTAGTTTTGATTTTAAATAGTTCTCCTCATTCAAGTTTGCTTAAAAAAGAAAAATTACTCCCTTCCATCAAGAAAACTCCACTGGCCGTAAAGAGCCACTCTAAATCCATTTTGCAGAGTGTTGCACATAGAGGGGAATTTGTTGATGCTGAACACAATCATAGTGAACCTGCTTCTGTTACAGAGGAAGGTAGGAGTGCTACTACTACAGGAGTGATTGCTGTGATTCCTCTCAGAACACAGACCTCTGAAGGAGTTGTGTTCATTATGATAGACAAGTGGCTGAACTTGTTATATCATTTTGGGTTTTGATCGTAAATATGTTAGTGAGAATGAGTTCTTGGATGAATGCATTATTAATACTTATACTTACTGCACCGGCTTGGGTGTAGAAACACTTCTTTTGGTGTGGAGGTAGTGGCTGGGGCTAAATGCCCATCCTTTTTTCTCAACAAAAAAAAAATCCATTATGGAGAACCCTTGCTATAATCATAAGATATAAGCATACAAACCAGAAAATAACAATTATTGCCCAATTAACTTGTGAAATCATTAAATGCCTATTAGCAAACAACACTCTATGAGTTTAAGAATAGTTAACATAGCTACTGTTGGACTAAATAAAGTAATAAACAATTAGTACGCATACTTCCCTTCCAATGGTCAGAACAGCAGATAATCAAGACCACGAAATTGTTCCTTTCCAACCCCTTTTCCCTCAACCATCCCACCAGTCTTACTGTCAAACACCAAGATTTTTTTTTAATACCTAAAGAGCACCGAATAACTGATCTCTAAATCAAAATTTTTCAGGTTGATATAAAATGCACAAAGAATTTGGAGAATATATATGGATTATAGGTAACTATTCCCTTGATCACAAGATTTACAAGCGAAAAAAAATGGCAAAAGAACTGAGTACTGTTACCTTTTTCATGATGACCAAGTGCACATTACATAATAAGTAACACAATGAAGTTGATGTCTTAATCACATTTTAGGAGCCTACTTGATGGATGGCAAAAGGTATTCAAAATACATGATTTTTAATTTTTAGTTACTTAAAATAATGTAGATCAACTTCAACAGAATGGATCTTGCATTCGGATGTCGTAGGGTTGTAATTGAGTGGGAAGGATTCGGCCTCAAATCCTTCCAGAATGACACAAGTCTATCTCTCTCTATCTATCTATATACATATATTCCAAGAGATCATCATGATAAAGCAACACTATATGCGACTCACATCACATGCAAAGGATAAAAGAACTGAGAAAGAGAACTTTAAACTTGCAAAACAAAGATATCACGTGTCGCAGCATATAGTTTTAAGGGGGAAGTGGAAACTTACTGTCAAGAGCAACAAATATAGCAACAAATCACCAAGCACATGACATATTTTCTAGAAAACTTCTTACCTCCATAATCTTTATTTTCACGTCCAAATATGAATCAGGAAGAACCCAGCGAACCTTTGGCAAAGCTGCAACAAATTAAAGAAGAAAATAATATCAATTTCTAATGTTTAAAAAAAAAAGATTTTTGTAAATACAATTTGGGATCTCAAGATAGAGAAGAAGGATTGTAAGTAACCAATGATGGGTCGGCTATGAATATTGCTTAAGAAGGATTATTAGAAAGGAGAAAAACTAAGGAGCCATACTTTTGATCTTATAAGAGAGCTCCTCAGAAACCAAGGCACCAAAAGCAAAATAATGCTTTGTTGACACTGAATATATCTTCATTCTTGCTTCTTGCTCACTGCAACAAACAATAATTGAAGAGAAGAGAAATAGGATTCAAAACCATATGCAGTTCATTAAAAGTTTGAACCTATTGTTCTTTTAACGAAGGATTTTATAAAGGTACCTATATGGAGGTAGCGTCGTCGAAAACAAAAATACAGTTATATACAAAAATGATAATAATGAGTAGTAAATATTCAGGCATAAGTAAATTTAAAAAAAAAGCAAATCTAACTATACAAATCAATTAGTTCATTCCACAAAAAAGACTTTATATTCAGACAAGCAACATAATATTCAAGTTGTAATATGAAAATTACCATAGATAACTTTCTCACATATATTATATAATTAAACCCTAAACAAAAAAAATAATGCTAGCAGAAAAAAATCTTGACAAAATGAGAATAAATCAATCAAAGTAATAATTATTATTCCAAGTCAAAACTACAAAGAAAAACAAATGATAAATCAAAGTTTCCACTTCAATGGTAAAAGAGAGACTCAATAACAGCAACAGAACAAAGCCTTACCCCAAGGCTACATGAATTCATCTTCTCCACTTACAACAAGTAGCATCTCA
The DNA here is from genome assembly GCA_038442645.1 of Agave tequilana. Taxonomy (NCBI): domain Eukaryota; kingdom Viridiplantae; phylum Streptophyta; class Magnoliopsida; order Asparagales; family Asparagaceae; genus Agave; species Agave tequilana. The sequence goes on from JAVJIF010008249.1 coordinate 22,655, forward strand.
ATCTATGCTACATTTAGGTTTGCCTTCAATCGTTGTTACAATATGCTACCGATCGTATGAGAAACATTTTTTTTTTTTTTTTTTTTTTTTTTTGGTGGGGGGGGGGGGGGGGGGGGGGTCTTAACAAATAAAAACTAACTAGTGACTGGTTTAGAACTACATCCGTAATTATTTTCAATTATGGCATACACTTTGACGATGGTAGGTATCAGACAACACATGGAATGTGTCACCAAAAGCATACGAAATAACACAAAAACATTGGGATGACTTCAAAGTAAAGCAAGCAACTATAACAAATAACAAACAATATAAAAAGGAAAAATTTCACATTACCTTGCAAACTAAACTTTAACAATGTAATATAACAGAAACTTAAAATGAATTGAAGAAAGCAAGATTACAAATAAATCATTAATCGAGCAACATAATAACCAAAACCTCATATTAGCATCTTAAGGAGAAGAAATTGAGTCACTTGATAAACTTTGACAAAACAACAATGATAATGTAAAATCAACTAAAATAGAAAAAAAAATATTTAGATGCTAAAAGGTTAGAAGCTGGCCCTATTTCCTAGAAGAAGACAGCAAACCAAATGCCTGCAGGCATATGAGCTAATTAAATTCAAACTGCTAAAACAACATAGAAGAACAGAAGAGCGTAGATAAACAATTCTAGACCAACCTTAGAGAAACCATAATTCATAAAATCACCATAAATAATAATAATAAAAAATTAAAAATTAAAAACTCCAAGCTACACAGATAAAGCAATAACAGTATTTGCAATAATCAATAATTTCCATCAAAATCCGACCAGAAATCGCATCGTTTCCATTGAGGTACTAAACAGATCACCTCACTCATCAGAATCAATCAGCAGCAAGGAGTTAAAAAAGGGAAAAGCAAGATGAAAACTCTAACTAGATCTCCTGGGGTGTAGGTTTCAATGCAATGGTCAAACAGTACTCTAATTATACAGGCAAATGTTACAAATCAACAAAGGATCTAACCAAAAATGGGAACACTGAAAGTTTTAGAGGAAAAAAAAATTGAAAGATGAAACAAAACTCTAACTTGCCAAGCACCTCGTCTAGGGTTTCGTAAGCACAAATCAATGATCTAAAAGTAAAGAACAAAAAACAAGTTAAAATAAAAATAGAGAAAGAAATGGACCTCCCAACGACTTCAGCGAGGGTTTTGATGTAAGAATCGATGATCTCATCGCGAGTGGCGTTGGGCTCCGGGGCTCCATCACGACGAGCCAGTGCTCGAAGTCGCAGCCATCGAGAAGGATCGTCTCCTTCGGCGGCCGATTGCTCCAGTTGGGCGACGGATCGTTGAGAGAGGAGGTCGTCGGGCGACTGGAGAACGACCGCAAGGCCCCGCCTCTAACGGAGGCGACGACCGAGAGATGGAGGACGCCATCGCCGGCGGCGATGAGGGGGCGGAGGCGTAGGAGGGAGGGGGATCGGGCGACGGCGAGGAAAGGAGAGAGCTTGGTGACTAGGGTTCGCCCGCCATTTCTAGCGAGAGAGGATAAACCCTAGAGGAGGCTGAGGTGGGGTTTTGGGAATGGGGGTTATATGAGCGAGCCATTGAGTCGGTTAGATATTAACGCGATCGTTTACATATTACTCCCTGAAATCTGAATAATTTATGAAATAACGAAATGCTTGGGCCACCAGCGAGAGTCTAGAGGCTCGGCCCACTAGATCGTTCATGGGCCCAGTACGACTCATGGGCCAAAAGTCACTGAGAGATCTCGATGGCCCAAATACTGTCCCAGAGGCACTTCAATCAATTATAGTGGATATCACGAAACCCCCGGTTAAGCTCTCAAAAACCACGCTTTCAATTATTATTCCTAATTAATTAATAATTAAGATTGTTATTATTAATAATTATTAACAATTATTTATTTAATAGTTAACTTTTTTCATAAAGATATTTTTTTTATTATTAACTAACAGTTATTGTTATTGTTTACTAGGGATTAACTATTATATTCAAATAGTTTATTTTATAGTAATAATGGGTTTTGAGTAATCAGAGAGGAGAGGGCATGAAGAACTAAACCCAAAAAAGAGTCCATGGACTTTAGCTTTGTTTTTCTTGCTGTGTTAGATTTAATCAAATGCGTATATTTAAATTAATTACCCAAATGGGTATAATTAAGTTCTTATTACTCATTTACCTTAGATTCTTGATTATCTACAAAATAGATCAAACACAGGTGAGAAGTATCATTTTATTCGTAAATCGATAGGGAAATGCGATATGCAGATACAAAATTCGATACTAATCAGTGATCACTTCTAGATCACAAATAAACACTCTAACATACAAGGATCCCTATAGGATGAATATAATAATAGATAGTTCAAGCTTGTATGAGAAAACAAGATAGATTTTGTGGTAGAAAAACTCAAGGAAATGCTTTTGAAAAAAGACAAGAGATACAATCTTGATAAACTCTCTTTTGATATAGAAATAAAGCTCTAAAAACTTGTTGAAAAACTTTTGTTAACGGTGGAAAAACTAGCTCTAAAACTTCTTTAAAATCTTACCCAAATTTTGCCGAAAGACCCCTTTAAATAGGGCTTCAGAAAACTAGCCGTTGGGCTCAGTTTTCTAGCAAGATGACCTGTCAGTAGACAGGCCGGTCGACCAGCCAACGGTCAAAAATCTGACAGTTGGGGTTGCCGGTCGACGCCCCCAGGTCACAGAGAAATCTTTTCTCTGTCGGTCGACCGAGAAAGCCAGTCGGTCGACCGCTCGGTGAACGAGCCTAGCAACGGTCGACAGGTCATCGACCGAGCAAAGGACATGGGCTCGTGCACGTTTTTATGCACGTCGGCCGACCGCTGGTATGCCGATAGCAGCCCAACCCAAATTTTCAGGGTTTTAAAAATCTTTTTAAATCCATTTTAAATACCATAAAATTTCCAATAAATCCTTTTAAATTCCACAAAAATAAGTTCATTGAAAATATTTGAAGTACAAATATGTGTAATAAAAAATTAACACATATTACAAACAATTTGAAATATTTTTTAGGTATAGAAATTTAGGCTTAAACCGAAAAGCGTAGTTTTCAAAACCCAACTTTCTAAATGGAAAACCGATTTTTTTAAACTTGTTCAAATATAAAACAAGATATTTAAACACCTTTGAAGCGTAGTGTGTATGAAAATGATCCAGTACACATAGAGAATGAAATATACTTGTTTTTGATAATAAGCTCAAAATAAGTTTGATAAAAACAAAACTTTAAACACATAATTTAAATTCATCAAAATAAGTTGTTTAAACAATATGAAGAATTAATTTATATGGATAGAATCCAATATACATATAAACCATGTAAAATTGTTTTGATGAAATCTATTCATGAAACCAATATATGTATTTTAAAATTCCAAAAATCAAAACTATATTTTTCAAGAACTAAAATACGAAATTTTTGTGTGTGTGTGTGTGAGAGCTTGAGCAATCCACATGTAATCTATCCTTTACATTTTATCTAAAATAAAAATCTTAAACTTACAACTCTTGACTCAAGTCTTGAAAATCTTCTTCTTCATCTCGACTTGATCCAAACGAGCTAGACTCCTCTTTGAGTACATGATGCGATCTTGAAGCATGAGCTCTTGAATCAACACGTATTGCTTCAAAACTTGACTTAGAATCTTTTGTTGAAACTAAATATCGATTAAGATCTTGATTGAATATCTGAAACTTAATGAACACAAGATCATTAGTACTATAATTACATGAGTTAATCATCACCAAAACTAGAGTGATGGGCCTTTGGGCCAACAATAACTTCATACAAAGAGATCTAAGCTTCCTCTTAATGCAACAAGAGTATTCATCTTCCTCCTTAATCCAGCCCTAAATTACATGAGTATTATCTTATCTCTATACACCTTCATCTTGCTCCTCTCTTTCTTGGTTTCTTTCTGATCTTCTTGGTGTTCTCCACCTTTTTCTCCTTGAGATCAGTTTGATTGAGACAATTACTGTCACGCCCCGCTTCCCAAAATACGCGGAAAAGGAGGCGCGACGAGAGTCGGCGACGTATATACGTAAGGAAAATACCCCACGTATACACGCTAAGCCTAAATGTAACCTGATCAAGAGAAGCATAATAATCAATGGTCACTGCAATAATACATGTAAGGCTACACAATGATAGCAGATGAATAACGAAAGGAAAAAGGACAGTTGAATGCAATAAGGATAGAATCAGGAAATAACATGAATAAAAGAACAAGAATACCTATAATCAAGAGAAGAGAGACTCAAGCTCCTCGCAATATATATGAGCGCAACGAACTTTGTGAACGAACATCTGCACAAAGGAAACCACCCGTCCAATATCTGGACGTGCAAATCCAGGGTCGTCAGAACGCGACCATGGTGAGTGTGTGTGTAAAGGGGAAACAGCTCGTGCAGAAGAAACCATGTGCATATATAGTAGTAAGAACAACTGCAGATAGAAAGACTAAATAACACAATAAATAACTGAACAGTAACACATATGATAAAAAACATGAATACAGGTAGCAGAATAATGGCACAACTGTAAATATGCAATCAATGTCAAGGCGTGTAATCTATCACATGTCACTAGGTTGGCATCCAAGTCTGGTCATAAATCTGGTCCTGGTTACAATCATGTATACAGTCATGGGTCATAAGGCAGAGTAACAGTTCAGGGTATAATACAATGTGTTTCATTCAAACCATTCAATAACAATCAGTAGTGTTCTATGTTATCTTTGTCACTTTCCCACCGGCGTCCCACAACATCCGACAGTTCACCCTGGAGCCCGCACATCCAGTAGAACTCATTCGAACTCCGATATGCGGGTATCATTGTTCGAATAGGGAAAGAGAACCAAATAACGAGTATTCAAGGTGTTATCAACATACAAGTGCGTGCGAATGCTAATAGGCACTGAGAATGTAATATCACGCTAACACCAGGTGGCACATCAGTAGATAGCCCTGCAGATTCAAGAGGTGGCCCCCACAGATTCAAGAGGTGGCCCCCACCACGTGTGTGGTGTGACACTTTGCTCCGTGTGGCACTTTGCTCTGAGGGGAATGGATTCTAGAGGTGGCCCCCACGGATTCAAGAGGTGGCCCCCACCACGTGTGTGATGTGGCACTTTGTTCCGTGTGGCACTTAGTTCCATTCAGGATCCACCGGACGCTAGTACGATTGTGGGATACATCCTCGTCATCCCGACACCAGGCGGCAAACCGCCGGACGCCGGTTTGACTGTGCTATTAACATGTCAACTGTGCATGGGACATGGATACAGGGGTACAGGAGTACTAGATGTCAAGTAATAGTGATACAGTCATATGCCAAGGTCCAGTGAAAGGTGTCTAGTGTACAGTCAGTTAGGTAATGCCATCAGTAACAATCAATACCTTATGTCATTTCAATTACTGGGATGCTACGGGACGGTAACAATATCAGTACAGTAATAATCAATCAGTAATCGTATACACGGTGAACAATATCAGTAACAGTAACAGTAACAGTAACCGTGTATACGATGAACAATAAAACTGTATAAGGTGTTACAGTCAACCAATCATTTCCCGTAACTTCCAGTAATTTGAATACTAGGTTTATCAGTCAGGTGCCAGGCATGACCAGTCAAGTTCAGCTCACGAATATCCAACTAATTCTCACCTGTCTTATCATCAAAAAGATAATCTAATCTACTAATGAACTGATAACTATCATCTGGTAACCCTGAGTACAAGAACACTGATATCGACTAGATCACTATCACAATAACTCAATCTCTGTTAACAGGTGCAATCCAGTCTCTAACATCATAACAAATCTACATCAACATCAGAATGGATCATCACTTAAATCATCACCAATAAATGAATAACAAGTCAACGCATACTGAATCATATCAAAGTAAGGGAATCATCCTCAAATAACTTATGGTCTAAACTATCTACTCTTGTACTCAACATTATCAATATATCATCTAAACAAATCCCAAATACCAACAATGTTAACCTCATCTCAATACAAGTCAGGTTCCAATATAAGGAATATAGATTCTGGATAACCTCTAACTCAAGATCAATCTAAGTCACAACTCAACTAATAGGGTCATATCTGATATGTCCTCAATACTCAACTAATAAAGTCACGTCCAACTACTGATCATCATTCAATGTAAATAGTATAAGTCCCAGGTCAATCCAAAGTCAACACAACCCACTCATGATTCCAATAGTTACATGCTCAATAAGTATCAATACAAATCAAGCAATCTGATATGATCGTTATCCCATCATATATCAATAATCAGTACTAGTCCTCTCACTCCAACAATCTATTCTGATTCCCAAGTCTTCGCAAATCACCACTCCTATTAAGATCAATCATTATATCCCAATAATTGGTAACATACTATATACATGCATCTAAGTTCTATTAGATCAAGTCATTAATACCAATATCCATCTCTTGAAGTCACATTCATCCATCAATAATCAATACATACTCCTGGGCGAAGTTCACAATCCAAAAGATGACTATACCTAGCTGACAGGCCAATACTAGTCGACTAGGGGAATTAAGTAGTCGACTAGAGAAGGAGTTAGTCGACTATAAGGGTAGCCAAGTCGACTACACCAACTGCTAGTCGACTATAAAGATGATCAAGTCGACCAGCAGGGAAAACAGAGAGTCAATACATTCCTGGGAAGAAACCTAGTCGACTAGGGGTGCTGGATAAGTCGACTAATAGAGTATTAGTCGACTAATATCAGGTATTAGTCGACTAATATCTCTGCCAAAACAGAGAACAGAGGCGCATCAACGCCTGATCTCACATACAATTAAATATATATACATATCCTCTCTTGCACATATCAATGCATAGAAATTCTACATCACATGCTAATTCATACCACACGCATAAACACATCTAGAAACACGAAATTAAATAAAGAGAGAGGGAGGAAGAACACTCACATTGGGTGTCGTTCGCTGCTGTGCGCGTCAAGGGCCGAGTCGCTGCCGCGGTCGCTGTGGTGCCGTTCCTCGCTATCGGACTGCATGGAAAGGTGGCCAAGGTGCTGGGGAAGGCCTGGCTGCAAGCTGGAGATCTCGCGCTCGCCGGAAGGGCCCGGAATTGCCGCTCGCTCGCTGCCTGCGCGCTGGATCTGGGTGGTTGCTGCTGTTGATGGAAGGGAAGCCCTGCTGTTGTCCTTGTTGGCTGTCGATGTCGCGTGTCGCCGGAGAGGAGACGGCCTGGACAGGTCCCGTAGGGAGAGGGGCTGCCGGGCTGTTGATGGCCTGTTGGTACAGATCCGGGAGGTGGAGACCTGGCTGGACTGGTGGTGGTGGTGCGCCATGCTGCTGGTTGCACCTGTTGTTGCCGTGAAGGGACTTCGGCCTGAGGTGGAGAGGATCCGGTTGTCGGGGATGCCACAGGAAGGAACTCCAACGGCCTGGAGTGGGTGCGGCTGCAAGGAGAGAGAGAGGAGAAGAGGTGGGCGGCTGTAGCATTGGGAGAGAATAGGGTTGAGATCTAGGTTTAGGTTAAGGATAGATTTATATAGTAGGGTATTGGGTTATTGGGTTTGCGGGTAGCGGTCTAGGCAACGGATTAGGATCCGGCTAGGTAATGAGTGTTGGGTTTTGGCTAGCGGGCATGGGTAGGATCCAATTAGATAATTATTGGGTATTAGGTTATTAGGCTAATGGGTAGGATTAGGAACGGGTCTAATGTGTTACGGAATTCAAACGGGCAATTGGGTATGGGCAAGAATCCAGATGGGTAAATGAAAAATAGGGTGAGAGGCTAAACAAGGAGAACATCACCACCACCATGATTAGTACAAATGCCAATATTAAAATAAGTAATACCAATCACAATTAATAATTGACAATAACTATTATCACCAATACTCATACTAATATTAAAATAAGTAGAGAATATAATATTAACACTATTAATAATTAATAAACACCGACAATAAAAATAAAGATAACACTAATAGAAATAACAATAATTAATAATGGAAGAATAATTTGCCATTTACTATCTGAAAATAATTTGTATACTCAATAATAATAATCACAGGAGGAATAAATTAACTTGACCAATTAAAAATAATTGGTAAATCAAAATAAATACTTGAAGAAAATAAAAATACAGTAGTTTAGATTAGGGATATTACAATTACAATGCTGGGTTACAACCTTTATCTATAGAATTTTATAATATAACTCTTATTTGGACTATGAGATGATCTTGACCTTTGGATGCTTGAAGAATCTTGATCAATCATATTAGGATTTGATCTCCTTGATCTAGAAGGGTTTTAGACCCTTAAATCTTTAGAAATAAATTCTTCATTGAATAGAAACTAAGTCCTATTCGTATTCAATCAGAAAAGAAAATCGGGGCCTAAAAGGGAAACTGATTCTGCTTCAGGAAATGCCTCGTATAGTTGACTAGCACTTAGGACTAGTCGACTAATCCCTTCCATTAGTCGATTAATAGGTTTATATAGTCGACTACTGTAAACTGCTTCCTCTCTGTATCGGTCCTAGTCGACAATACTTAGGCCCAGTCGATTAGTAATCTTTGTTAGTCGACTATAAGTTGACTAACTTTTCTTGATCTGCTTCTTTTCTTCTGCTTCAAGCCATCATCTTCTCCAACTCGATTGGATCTTCTTAGACTATTTCCTCTTGAAAATAAGGTAAAATCCTAACAATCTCTACCTTGACTTGCTTTGCAAGCCTTTAGTAAAAAACTTGAGATTTTGGATTAATATCTTAGTTTTTTCCTTGGTTGTAACTGTGCCGTAAAGCTTTTAACTCTTTTTTCCTCTCTCCGGGGTCTTTGGCTGATTTACTGCTATGGCTTGGGCCATCTCAGGTTTTGCCCAATGCACCCTTTCTCCTTTCTACAATACTTTGACCCGGTTCACATCCCATTGCAGTCTTTCTTGAAGCTCCACCTCGCGATGATATTCCCTTCTAAGCTTATCCTTGAAACTCCACCTCGAATTAAGTTTCCTTCCTTCAGCTTGTATAACCCTCCATATTTCTCTCCTTTCAGGATTAGCCTGTCTCATTGGCTAATTGTAACGACGCCTTGTTGCACTTGGATCTGGTATCTTTCTTTGACGAGCACCCTTATGGATATTAGAGTGTAGCGTGCTTCCAGAATATACCGGACCAACTCTAAAGCACACACCGTCTTAGCTCTTTCTGTAGTCTTAACTGTCCTAGTGCCAGTGACCTCGCAAGTCGAGCCATCCACCATCTTGACAGTCCCTTTCTCCTTTGCAACCAAGGAGTTGAGTATCTCTTTTGGGAACATACACGAACCGTACTACCCGAATCAAATATCCAGCCTTTACCTTGAGAAGTGTTATTTTCATAGGGAGCCATTAATACGTCAGTGTTCTATATACCGCTCAATGCTTCGTCTGCCTTCGCAGCTAGCTCCTACTTCTTCAGCCACTCTTATCGATGCTTGTAGTCATTCTTCTAATGACCTTTCTTGTGACAAAAGTGACACCCCTTTGACAAGCTCGAACCTTTCTTTCCTTCTCTTCCTTTCCATCTCGTGACCACCAAACACGAGGTTGACTGCTCCTCTTGATTGGCATTTTCCTAATCTAATTAGATAAGAGAGTTGACGTGACCTCCTCCAAGATGAAAGTTTCCTTACCGTAGAGTATGGTGATGACGATGTGATCATATGACTCTCGAAGCGAATCTCTTCATCGATCTTAACATCAACTATTAGAAGCTTGCTGATGACCTTAATAAAGAAGTTTAGATGCTCCAACACCACTGTCCTTTCATTCATGTGTAGCCCAACAGTTGTTTCTTGATATACAACTTGTTGGGGAGGCTTTTCATCATATATAACGTCTATAATCTTAACCACAATCCTATAACCATTCTTCATCCATCACATTCTACATAACCTCGTTTGCGAGACATAGTTGGATCGTACTTGTCGCTTTTAGATCCATCTCCTCCCATTCCTCATTTTTCGTACTTGCATGTTTTGCTGACTTATCCTGTAAGGTCTTGTGAAAACCTTGTTGCACCAGTAACCCCTTCACCCTCTTTTGTCATAAGCCGAAGTTTTATTTGCCATTGAACTTCGTGACCTCGAATTTTGTCGTAAAACTTTCTATCTTTGACATATCACCTTTCGTTAACCTTTAACTTTGATATCAATTATTGCGAAATTGATATGCTATGATACCAGTTATTACTCTCAGGATCGATGTTTGTGAAACTTGAAAATATGATCAGTACTTACAAAAGAAAACTATTGTAAAGCAAATTAGCAATACAAAGACAAAAGAGTAATAAGAAAGAATATGAGGATTTAACGTGGTACGACCCAAACTTAGCCTACGTTTACGGGGAGAGAACTTGAGAGAGCTTTATTAGTAACTGAAAATCACCTAGAGGGGGGGGGTGAATAGGTGATTATGCTAATCTAATGTACTCAATGCGGAATTTAAAAACTTAATGCAATACACTCAAGTGCAATCAACAAGTGATGCACACACAACCAAGCCAAGCAATAATGAATGCACAATATGAATAGTTGCAAGGCACAAAGTAAAGAGAGAGATAGAGAGAGAGAGAGAGAGTCAATGGATCAAGCGCAAACAGCAAGATATGTTTCGAGGTTCGAGCACCCAGCTCTGCATCCCCGCCTTCGACACACGAAGGATTTCTAATCCACTAGCAAGTCCACAAAGAACTCTCACAAGGAGTACCCAACTCCTCTCTTTACAATCACAACCTCCTCCTTGAGGCAAGCTCCAATCCAACAAAACAATCACCTCACAACTTGAGGGATTAGCACAAAGCAAACACAAGGATCACCTCACAACTTGAGGGATACAACCCAAATGCACAACTTCCTCAACACAATGAGGGCAAGGCACAAAGCAAAGATTGGGTTTTTAACTTGGTGGTCTAAACAACAACCACAAACAATTTCTTTCTCCCACACAAAGATCCTATAGAATAAGAAAGTAGATGTTGCTCAAGTGTGGAGAAAACTAATGGAATGGAAATCAAAATCACAAAGAAAATCCTTGGGAAAAACTGAAACTAAGATATAGAAGTTGAATCAAAACTCTTTTTCCCAAAAATCCTTTCTTTGATTTTCCAAACCCCAGCAAAAACACCAAATAGATTGTTCAATTTGAATCCAAAAACTTCTTTTGATTGCTGTGAAAACACCAGAGAGTAAGGAAAAATTCGCACAGAAAATCTTGGAGAAAACAGTCCATTAATGGGGTATTTATAGCCCCCAGAAAAATATAGCTGTTGGCAGCAGAAAATGTCAAAAATGAACTGCCGGTCGACCGCTTCGGTCGACCGTCCAACGGTCAAATTCTGCCCGTTGCCAGCTACCGGTCGACCGCTCCGGTCGACCCAAACAAACAGAGAGCTCTGCTCTCTGGGATGGTCGACCGGACCGGTCGACCGTTCCAACCAGCCAGACGTGCACAAGGCTGTGCACGTCGGTTGACCGATCCGATCGACCGACTTCAGCCCCAGTCGACTTGGTCATTCGACTAGTCGACTTGGTTGAAGCCTGGAACAAAAAAACTGAGTTAGAAACATGTTTAAAAATTCTTTTATCTTTTCTAAAAATCACTAAAAATAGTTTTATCATTTTATATTGAAATATAAACTTGTGATAAAAATTTCATCACAAATAACAAACATCTTGAAACATTTTTGAGTCTTATTATTTTTACCAAAATCCAAAACTTGTATTTTCTAAAACTTGAATTTTTGAATAGAAAATACATTTTGTTCAAAACTCATCCAAATACAAAAACATGATATTAAACAACATTTAGGCATGATGTATATGGATATAATCCTATATACATGAAACATATATATATCCATGTTTTTGACATTAATTCCAAAATATGTTTTGTTAAAAATACCAAAACATAAAACACATGAATAAGTAAGTCAAAACTAAGTTTGTCTAAGAGGTTAAGCATGCATGTATATAGAACAAATCTAATATACATTAAACCATGTAAACTTGTTTTGAATCTATCTATTCATGCAAACAAAGATCGGTTAAAACTAAAACCGATAAACCGAAAACCAATATTCAAAACATGAAACGTGTGTGTTGTGAACTTGAGCATATCATACTATTCTAATCTCTACAATTTGGATCTAAACACAAAACTAAACTATGGTACCGATATCTTCTTGTAGAGCGCAATCTCCAAGCCGACTCGATCCAAAACTCTTTGATCCACCGAGCAAGTGCTATATATGATCTTTGACGCTCGGGCTCTTGAATCAACATGTGAAAGCTTCCAAATCATCTTGTTGAAGCTAATCACCTACTAATATCTTGATTAATGATCTGTAACTAAAATCACAAGATAATTAGTAAACATAACTACATGAGTTAATCATCATCAAAACTAGAGTGAAAGGCCTCTGGGCCAACAATCTCCCCCTTTTTGATGATGACAAAACTCATGGAGTTATATATGAATGGATTAAAGTTAAGCTTCAAAGAAGCTCCCCCTTAACTCATGCATAACCAAATAAACATAATGAATATGCAATCAAGGCTCTTAAAACATAAATCATGAAACATGCATATCTATGCATACACAATAAAAGGTTCTAGCTACCAATGAAATGTTCAAAAACAAAACGTGCTCTAGATACCAATTACAAAACATGCTTTAGATACCAATTAAAATTAAACTAAATTAAATTTAATATATGCAAAACATAAACATGCATATATGAACCAAAATACTTCTCCCCCTTTTTGTCAATCATCAACAAAGGGGTAAAAACCAAAACAAAACAAAATCTTCTCTCTTTTTAATACAAAGAATCAATCTTCAATAAGGGGTAAAAGCAAACTAAATTCATAAAATTTTCTCCCCTTTTTGTTCGAATTACAAGGTTGAAAATAAGAAAAACAACATTATCCCCCTTTTTCTCTAAAACAAAAACAACGTCAATTAGGGGTGACAATCAATAAAGGTACCAATTGAAAATATGTCAAAGAATAGCATCTTGATACCAATTGAAAGGAAACAAACAAAAAAAAATATTGATACCAATTTTAAGCAAAAACACATGAAAAATCTTGATACCAATTGAAATTAAACATAATAAATTTTGAATGTCTAAACCAAAAATTTTGATACCAATTGTAAATATTTTTCATTTTGAACATATGATACCAAATTTAAATTTTCAATCATAAAGTATGGGAGTACAAATACCAATTGAAAGACAAAATCAAATTTTCTCCCCCTTTATGAAATACTAACTAAAATAATGCATAGGCTTGATACCAATTTAAAAATAATCAATTAAAACAAAATTGAAGCTCAAGCACTAGCATAAATAAGATTTTGTGCTTAAAGATATAGGGATATAATAAGCACAAATAAAACATATATATGTATGAAAATAGATACCAATTGAAATTGATATTCATGAAAATGAAGCATACATACATACAAACATATATGAGTATACAAGAAATGTCAAGATTGATACGAATTGAAAGAATTCAATGATACCAATTGAAACAACAATAATGATCAAGTGTATACATCATATAACTACCTCCCAATCATGATTCAAGTTTAAAATGATTTTCATGTTAAAGCATACATGAATATGATCTCCCATCCAACCTCCCATAGAAGGTAGGGGTTTACAAAAATAGATTTGAAAATGTAGAATGTTTGAAAATCTCTACCACAGTGAAGAATACGAACTAGTTATAGGAAAAAACTTTTAAACTAGTACGAAATCCTTCAAGTAAGGAATAAAATAAAATTTGTTTTTCATGAAACACATGTAAATTACATGATCACTAAACACTCAAAATCCATAAAGTCCATATCATAATCTCATGAAAATAAATCATGAGTAAACTAATAAAGTGAGTGTACAAGTAAAATGTGACACATATCGACATGAAAATATTCAATTAAGCTCATATGAAATTCCTTGAAAATATGAAAACATGAAAAACTAGATTTTCATTACCAATAGAAATTACCTAAAAACATGAAAATCATCAAAACGATTTAAACTTCAAGGTATATGTATGTCATGTACAAACTAAAGTATACATACATATCCTAAACACAATGAGACCACAAAAGTATATGCAAGAAGGCACGTGGCTCAAGGATGTATATGTATAAATGATAGTTTGGACAAGATGGACATATATATGAAGTTAAAACAAAGTAAGTAAAATGATGAATACAAGTCAAATGCAAGAATCATCAAAACTAGACTATACTAGTACATCAAGTGAATACAAATGAGCGTTCAAGCACAAACATATATAAAGGTCTATTTGTAGCTCACTAGTTGTACAAGTATAAATTCTAGTCTTAATGAAAACTTATCATTCAAGCAAGTAGTCAAAACATGAAGCATAAAACGGGAATCATAACCCAACATGATAAACATAATAATCAAAACATGAATTATTAAAACAAAAAGTCATAGTCAACCATATGATTAGCATGACAAAGACCTGTGCATTAGATCTATGATTAACATGATAGCTAAAACATAAAGAGAACACAAAATATGGGTCCATACTAAACATGGGTGTCTCAACAACTGATCATGTAAAGCATAAGTCTAATAAACATGGCAAATATCATACTAATCATGAAACAATAAAACATGATTCAACAAAACAAAAATCATAAACATCCACATGATCATTATGTAAATGCATGTGCATTAGATCTAGTGCATACATATTAGTTTAAACAAGGTGAGAACACTAAATGTAGATCCATATAAAACATGGGTGCTCAAGTAACTAAACAAGTATAACACTAATCTAATCAACATGACACAAGCACAATGAACAATAAAACAAGACATGCTATGAATAGATGAACATGAAAAGTATGCAAATAAAAATGGGAGTTAGAGAATGATACCAAAACCGATAAAGGTGCATCTCTAGTTCTCCAAACCACGGTGGTCCTCCCACCAAATCTCCTTGAGAGTGAAGCATCCAAATGGTTCTCTTTTAAGCTTAGAATGCATCCACCTCAAGGCACCAATACTCTCACGTGATGCGAGAGCTCCCACCTATATCAAAAGTCAAGGAGGTGATTTTTGGTACCCATTTTCTTTTGGGTCCACGGGGGTTAGTATCTTTTCTAACCCAAACAAGATTAGTTGCTAAATTTTCATGATAAACACGATCATAACAAAATCTAGCAAGGTGACCTTTTCGGCCACAATGTGTACAAGTGTACACATGAGCATACATGTTATGGTTGTGTCTGTGGAAAGCATGTGTATGCCGTGTAGGGTGTGCATGCAAAGATGGACCTTGTTTCTTGCGAACCAAGGTTTCCAAACGTGAATGATTCAATGTGCATTGGCTCAAAGTGGAGCCCAAACATTCAACACTTTTCTTCAAAACATTTATATCATTTTCAATAGTGGAAGATAAAGTGGAGCATGCAATAGGTGTGCAAGAAGAAGAAGAAGGTATATTAGCATGGCACACATGAGAATCAATTTCAATTTTCAAAGATTCATTTTTCGTTAAAACTAAATCCAATTCTTTTGTAATTGAATCAATTTATTTTCAAAACAAGGTTATCTTTTAAAATAAAATCCAATTTAGAAGATAAAACCTCATTGTTTTTCACAACATTATTACAATCATTTTTGTTTTTCAAAATATTAATCTCATCAAGGGCAAGGTCTAGTTGAGATCTTAGTGAGTCACGTTCACTAGTGATCTCTTCCTTTTCTTGCAAAACCAATTCAAAATTAGAACACAAATCCTTTAATTCATTTTTCAAAACAAGGTTGTCCTCTTTCAAAAGATTGTGTTTTTTCAAGAAATTTTCAAGCTTTTGAGCAAGTTCTAAATTCAATGTTTGAACTTCAAAATAACCATGACAATAGGAACTAGAGCTATCATCTATTTGAGAATCCGAATATACCTCAAGGGAGTAATTCCCTTGGACCATGAGGCAATGCTCTTCGGACTTTTCTCTCTTAGATCTCCTCATCTTGTTGATAATCCTTGGAAGCTCGGGAGACGTCAATAAGCTCCAAACTGCAAAAGCCGAGTCATAACGATCAAACACCGGTAAAAGATGTTCACTAAGAGATGCTCTAAGTGCTAATGCATTAGCCTTTTTATATTTGCTACTATTAGGAATGATTCTAAAGTGGAGGCTTGATAAACAAGATGTTCTAAGCTTTTTAAATGTCTACTCATATTGGCCTTCCAAGCATCAAGTCTAAGATGGTCAAACATAGGAGGGCTATCCATGAGTGCAAACTAAATGAGTGCAAATGAAAAATACAAATGAAGATTAGCAAACCAAGATCTCACTCCTAGGTGGTTAAACCTAAATATCAGGAGTGTAGGCTCTGAAACCAATTGAAAAATCACCTAGAGGGGGGGTGAATAGGTGATTATGCTAATCTAATGTACTCAATGCGAAATTTAAAAACTTAATGCAATACACTCAAGTGCAATCAACAAGTGATGCACACACAACCAAGCCAAGTAATAATGAATACACAATATGAATAGTTGCAAGGCACAAAGTAAAAAGAGAGATAGAGAGAGTCAATGGATCAAGCGCAAACAACAAGATATGTTTCGAGGTTCGAGCACCCAGCTCTACATCCCCGCCTTCGACACACGAAGGATTTCTAATCCACTAGCAAGTCCACAAAGAACTCTCACAAGGAGTACCCAACTCCTCTCTTTACAATCACAACCTCCTCCTTGAGGCAAGCTCCAATCCAACAAAACAATCACCTCACAACTTGAGGGATTAGCACAAAGCAAACACAAGGATCACCTCACAACTTGAGGGATACAACCCAATGCACAACTTCCTCAACACAATGAGGGCAAGGCACAAAGCAAAGATTGGGTTTTTAACTTGGTGGTCTAAACAACAACCACAAACAATTTCTTTCTCCCACACAAAGATCCTATAGAATAAGAAAGTAGATGTTGCTCAAGTGTGGAGAAAACTAATGGAATGGAAATCAAAATCACAAAGAAAATCCTTGGGAAAAACTGAAACTAAGATATAGAAGTTGAATCAAAACTCTTTTTCCAAAAATCCTTTTCTTTGATTTTTCAAACCCTAGCAAAAACACCAAATAGATTGTTCAATTTGAATCCAAAAACTTCTTTTGATTGCTGTGAAAACACCAGAGAGTAAGGAAAAATTCGCACAGAAAATCTTGGAGAAAACAGGCCATTAATGGGGTATTTATAGCCCCTAGAAAAATATAGCCGTTGGCAGCAGAAAATGCCAAAAATG
This sequence comes from Agave tequilana, assembly GCA_038442645.1. Classification (NCBI taxonomy): domain Eukaryota; kingdom Viridiplantae; phylum Streptophyta; class Magnoliopsida; order Asparagales; family Asparagaceae; genus Agave; species Agave tequilana. The sequence continues at coordinate 40,075 of JAVJIF010008249.1, forward strand.
AACTGCCGGTCGACCGCTCTGGTCGACCGTCCAACGGTCAAATTCTGCCCGTTGCCAGCTACCGGTCGACCGCCCCGGTCGACCCAAACAAACAGAGAGCTCTGCTCTCTGGGACGGTTGACCGGACCGGTCGACCGTGCCAGCCAGCCAGACGTGCACAAGGCTGTGCACGTCAGTCGACCGATCCGGTCGACCGACTTCAGCCCCAGTCGACTTGGTCATTCGACTAGTCGACTTGGTTGAAGCCTGGAACAAAAAACTGAGTTAGAAACATGTTTAAAAATTCTTTTATCTTTTCTAAAAATCACCAAAAATAGTTTTATCATTTTATATTGAAATATAAACTTGTGATAAAAATTTCATAACAAATAACAAACATCTTGAAACATTTTTGAGTCTTATTATTTTTACCAAAATCCAAAACTTGTATTTTCTAAAACTTGAATTTTTGAATAGAAAATACATTTTGTTCAAAACTCATCCAAATATAAAAACATGATATTAAATAACATTTAGGCATGATGTATATGGATATAATCCTATATACATGAAACATATATATATCCATGTTTTTGACATTAATTCCAAAATATGTTTTGTTAAAAATACCAAAACATAAAACACATGAATAAGTAAGTCAAAACTAAGTTTGTCTAAGAGGTTAAGCATGCATGTATATAGAACAAATCTAATATACATTAAACCATGTAAACTTGTTTTGAATCTATCTATTCATGCAAACAAAGATCGGTTAAAACTAAAACCGATAAACCGAAACCCAATATTCAAAACATGAACGTGTGTGTTGTGAACTTGAGCATATCATACTATTCTAATCTCTACAATTTGAATCTAAACACAAAACTAAACTATGGTACCGATGTCTTCTTGTAGAGCGCAATCTCCAAGCTGACTCGATCTAAAACTTTTTGATCCACCGAGCAAGTGCTATATATGATCTTTGACGCTCGGGCTCTTGAATCAACATGTGAAAGTTTCCAAATCATCTTGTTGAAGCTAATCACCTACTAATATCTTGATCAATGATCTGTAACTAAAATCACAAGATAATTAGTAAACATAACTACATGAGTTAATCATCATCAAAACTAGAGTGAAAGGCCTCTGGGCCAACAGTAACTTGATATAAAAAGATCCATCCTTCCTCTTGATGCAACAAAAGTATCACCTTCCTCCTTAATCTAGTCCTAAATTACAAGATTATTATCTTATCTCATGCATCTTCACCTTGCTCCTCTCTTTCTTGGCTTCCTTCTGATCTCCTTAGTGTTCTCCAACTTTTTCTCCTTCAAGTCAGTTTAATTGAGATACAATGCTGGGTTATAACCTTTGTTTATAGGATTTTACAATACAACTTCTATTTGGATTACGAGATAATCTTGGCTTTTGGATGCTTGAAGAATCTTGATCAATTCTATAGGGATTTGATCTCCTTGATCTAGAAGGATTCTAGACCCTTTAGTTTTTAGAAACAAATCCTTCATTGAATAAAAACTGAGCCCTATTCGTATTCCACCAGAAAAGAAAACTGACGCCTGGAAAGGAAACTTATTTTGCTTAAGAAAACATCCTATATAGTCAACTAATACTTAGGTCTAGTCGACAATCCTTTCCATTAGTTGACTAATAGGTTTATATAGTTGACTACTGTAAATTGCTTTCTCTCCGTATCTGTCCTAGTCGACTAGTACTTAGGCCTAGTCGACTAGGAGTCTTTGTTAGTAACCTTAAGTCGACTAACTTTTTTTGATCTGCTTCACTTCTTCTACTTCAAGCCATGGTCTTCTCCAATTGATTGGATCTTCTTGGACCATCATGTCCTCTTGAAAATAAGGCAAAATCCTAACATGGAGTACCTCGAGGAGGAAAGACCAATCAATCGTATCGAAAGCTTTTGTAAAATTTAACTTGAGAAAGAAAGCTGACCAATTGTATTTGGTGCATGCTGACATGCTCTCTTGGACAATGGCCACACTATCCAGAATAGATCGTCCATGAAAAAAGCGGGTTAAGAGAGGTCAATTAAATCACTGATTTTCAACTTCAGTCTGCATACAAGGACTATGATATTGAGGATGCGATTAATCAAACTAATTGACTGAAATTTCCCAACACATCTAGCTCCTGTCATCTTAGGCACTCGTGCAATGTATGCTCTGTTGAATCGGGTAAGATCAAGATTTTTATCATAAAAAGCCTGAAATATGTTGTAACGCCCCCATCCCGGCGGGTACGGGGACGTCACTGCGACGTATATACGCAAGTCAGAAGTACCTTCACGTATATACGCTAAGCATCAGTACAGGCAAGAATCAGAGTACGGAAGCAAGTGGTGCATTATACATTCCAACATATGAGTATAATTACAAAGTTATCACCAGAGGTGATCCAATATTACATAAATATTACATCACCGATATGCGCAATTGCGAGATTACAAGGAGATGTACAAGAGTGAACAGTAAAAAGGGCACTCGCGAGTTTACTAAAGGAAAACTCGAGAGGCACACAGGGGCCTGGAAGGATAGAGCTTCAGATGGTCTGCTAGAGATCCACGCTACCGCTGCGCCACTCTGATCAGCAACTGGAAGAATCCACACGCTCCAAGCTCCATGACCTGGACATGAGGATCCAGGGGAGTCAGATGAAACTCCCCAGGCGAGTGGTGATACAAATGCCAATTGGCGAGTATAGGTAAGCACATGCGTATCAGTAAATCTGGATATAAGCATGAAAATCATGTTGTAGACATAAGCATGTAGGAACAAATAGAATGTAGTAGGTGGCATCCATGGTATAACAGGATAAGCAGTAAAGTGGATAGAGCAATACTAGTTATCTCCTAAGTTAACACAAAACCGATAAAACAGAATAAAAACCGATTACGAGTAAATCCAATTGTACAGGTCTAGGTCATGGCTCCATGAGATTAGTATCTCGAAGGAATAATCCAAACAAGGAAACCCTCATCCATATACCTTTACCTCATGTCACCGTAACCTGAACTTGTACAGTTCGAGTTACAAAACAATACGACGGAATCATATTAGAATATTATTATTAAGCCGTCTAAGTTGTAGGTTTCAGTATGCGTCCCATTACACATATTTCTACTTACAACTTATAGAGCAAGTTATTTGGAAACTGATAAAGTGCGATGAATCATGCTCTGGATGGGCCCCGTACATGCCCGGGACAACGGTTCAGGAGTATCCGGTGCTGAGCCGGAACGTACCGCTAGGTACCGGGACTTATGGACGCCCGAACAGGAATAGAGTATCGCAGATCCCATAGAAATAGGCCTAGGGCGTGTGCATACCCGGCAAGAATAGACAGGAGTAGGGGTGCCAGTACACCCCACGGAATCCCTGGTGGCCGCCAGGTGATCCCTCAAGAATGTGGCCACGCGTGACTCGATAGTGCCACCATAAACATGATTAATCAGGGCCCATCAGTTTTCCCCAAACCGGTGCAAGTTGTCTAATTATAATAATATATCAAGTAAGCAGGACATGATCAGGGATCCAGGATTACATAACAGGAATCATGACAGGGGTCATAGCAGGAAATCAGGTTTAGACAGGAGGTGCTCCTACAGATTCAAGAGGTGGCCCCCACAGATTCAAGAGGTGGCCCCCACCAGGTGTGTGGTGTGGCACTTTGTTCCATGTGGCACTTTGCTCTGCAGAGATGGATTCTAGAGGTGGCCCCCACAGATTCAAGAGGTGGCCCCCACCACGAGTGTGATGTGGCACTTTGTTCCGTGTGGCACTTAGTTCCATTCAGAACTTGACGGGAACAGGTAGTACAACATGAGCAGGTGTCAAGTAGGAGTATACCAGACGTAGGAATAGTAGACGCGGGAATAGTAAACGCGGGATAGCAGACGCGGGGTTCGCGTCGCAAGATGCCTCAAACGCGAGGTCTGCGTTCAAGTCAGGACGCGAGGAGAACGCGGACGCGGACATGGTTTCTGCGTCGCGTTAAAGCAAGAAGAACACTGATATGGGCATAGCATACGCGAAAGTAGCAGACGCGAAAGTAGCAGACGCGGAAGTAGCAGACGCGGAAATAGCAGACGCGGGGTTCGCGTCGCAAAGGTGCCAAAACGCGAGGCTCGTGATCTGCGTTTGAATCAGGTCATGAGGAGAACGCGGACGAGAGTATAACTCCGCGTCATGTCAATGTAAATAGAACACAGACGCGAGTTTTAGCTTTGCGTCGCAACGATACAATAAAGGCCGCGTTAAGGAAATGCCTAGACGCAGGAGGTAACTCCGCGTCTAACAGTACAGCCACTCCGCACGACATAAAATACAATACTAAAAATGAGTTTACAAATCCATGACTTGGCGAGCGAGGTTACTCGCCTAAAACTGATGCTTGAAGCTTTATGCGTCCGAAATGGTCTATGCTGCCGAATACCACTAAATCGATCACCGGAATAATCGCGAACGATTACCGGAAAGATCTACGGTGATATTACCGACGAAGAAAGCTCGGCCCCAATCCAAAAGGAGGGTACCGGCCCTAAATCTTGCCGCCGGAGAAGAAACGCGGCCCCAATCCAAAGGAGTGGCCGGTTCTCACAAAGTGATGGAGAGAGGTTGAAGGTGGTATACTTGGTGGTGGTTAAAGTGGTGTATATGGAGGTGGAGATGGTGGACAAGGAAGCAAGAGGAGGAGGCTCTCTTGGTGGCTTCTCTGTTGGAGGCTGCAGGAAGCAAGGAAGAAGAAGAAGAAGAAGAAAATGAAGAAAGAAAGAAGGAGAGGGTATTTATAGGAGTTGGATTATGAAGGTGATGCAAATAAATAAAGGGAAGGGGGTTTTTGTAAAATTGGGGGTTATGTATCTCTCTTGGCCACTTGGCCGGTTGTGATGATGAGAAAGGAGTTGGAATATCAAGGAGAAGACTTTTTGGAAGAGAGGTAATAAATGAAGAGAGAGAAAGGGATGGGGTAAGATAAAGGTATATGAATAAACTAATGTTGCACACCTTTTAACACAAAGAAACAATGGAGGGGATTCTTGCGTTTCCCCCATGAAACGCAGCACTCTTCTGCGTTTAGGCGAAATGGGCTAAACGCAGTGATTAAAGCTGCGTTTAGAGAAGGCTGCGTCCAACAGAGGAGAGAGAAAGTCATGATACTTGATGGGGTTTGATCTGAAGTGCATTAAATGCAACATGGGGAGGATCTTCACAATAAATGCAGAATCTCAGGTAGGTGAGATCCGCGTTTCAGGAAGGAGAGAGAAAATGGGGAAAGACAAGGTGGAATATATGGGACAATCTCCTCGGTATCTGGGAAAACACCGGAAAAGCCCAAAAATGAAGTAGTTCGGAAAGTTTCCCAAAAATCCTCAAAAATCATAAATATTATAAAATGATTTTGATGAAATCAGTTTTCAAAATTCAATCTCATTTTCAAGTTAAAAATCCAGAAGTCAACCGTCAATCTCGGTATACACCGGATTGGCCGGATTTTGATAAAATCTGATAAATCTCAGAAAATGCATTTGGATAGAAAATATGATTTTAAGAAGTAATGTCAAAAGGCACTTTTAGAAATTCTAAACCGTTTGTAAATTAAAATTCCGGGAATCGGTTAACGAAACTGGCCGACACCGATTTTGAAGATTTTCAACTTAATTGAGAAAAATTCCAGAAAATCATAGAAAATCTAAAATATTGGAAAATGATGTTTAAAACTGAAATTGGTCAAATCGGAATACCAGAATGTCCAAACCGAGCAATACTCTGAGATCGGGCCTTCGGTTCAAACTAAGGTTGACTCCGAATCCACGAATCCAAATCCAAGACAAAAGAATTCATAATACAAAACAAATACGGAAGTAAATCACAAAATACGATCGAGAAATCTGAACACGCAACTAAGTACGTATTCCGGGAACGGGGTGTTACATATGTCAATGAAATTCTATCAGAATATCTGACAGAAGTGTTGGTAGAATCTCTTATTAAAACAATCAAGTTCAAGTGCTTTATTGGCTCCCAGTGAAAACACTGCTTCTCGGATTTCTTCTTCAGTGAAAAGCTTTTCAAGGTAAGAAGGTATAGTTGAGATTCATCTGTGTAATACTCCTCCCAATAAACTCTAATATCACAGGAAGGGGTTGTAGTAATTATCAGTTCACGATAGAAATTAAAGAAGGCATCAGAAATAGCATTCTGATTAGATAATTGCTCCCCATTAATTTTCAGCAGCAAATGTGATTCTTGCTTCTCCTTCTGTTAGCCATGTAATAAAAGAATTTAGTGTTCTTATCCTATTCTTTAAGCCACTTGATTCTGACTCTTTATGTCTATATAGTTTTCTAAGTGGTTTGGATTTGCTCTATTTGCTTGGAAAGATGAGAAAGATGATTCCTCTCCATCGTTGTAAGAGGGTGAGTATCACTTACAACTTGAAAGATTTGTATGGATGAAATTAACTCCATTTACTAAGGCCACATGAGAAAAATTTTGCCTTCTCCAAGATTTGAGAAAGGACCTCAAGAACTTAGTCTTTAATACCAGTCTTCCACTAAGATCTCCAATTGTTATGGTTAAAGAGGGCTAGAATTGCCACACATCACTAACAAACTGGTGTGGGACAACCACATTGTAACACCCCGTTCCTGGAATAAGTACGTAGATACGTATTCTGATTTTTCTAGCATATTTCTTTGATTTATATTGTACTTGTTTTTGTTTTATGATTATTAGTGTGATTGTTTTGTGTTGGATTTGGATTCGTGGACTCGGAGTCAGCCCTAGTCTGAACCGGGGACCCGAACCTAGTGCTTCGCTCGATTTGGCCTTTCTACTAATCCGATTTGATCGATTTCAGTTTTAAACATCGTTTTCCAATATTTTAGATTTTCATGATTTTTTGGAATTTTTCAGAATTATTTGCAAAATCTCCAAAACCGGTGTCGGTCGGTGTCACTGACTGATTCCAGGATTTTTAGTTTTCAAATGGGATTGAATTTTCAAAAACGGCTTTCAGTTTACTTCTTAGAATATCATTTTCTATCTAAATTCATTTTTTGAGATTTTTCAGAATTTATCGAAATCCACCGGTTTTGGTGTCGACCGGTACCGCCGGAAGATTCCAGGATTTTTAATTTGAAATCTACATTGAATTTCTCGAATCCGATTTCACCGAGCATCTTAAAATATTATTTTCTATTTTTGAGAATTTTTCGGAAGGATTCTGAAACAGTCAAATTTTCGACTTATTAAAATAATAATATTTATTACTGGTCTTAACTTTCCGTGCTTTTTCCTTCCCTACCCCACTACTTATACTTTCAGAAATTATAATACATAAATTACTTAATAATGAAAAATTTTAAACTATTTTATTTTATTTTATTTATTTTATTAATTTCTTTTTTTCTATTTTGACTTTCTTCCTTTTCTTCTTCTTTTTTTTCTTCTCCTTCACCCACTCCCATCTCTTCAACGCAGCAGGGCAAGGGAGAGCAGGGCATGGCTGAGCACTGTGAGCAACCACCACCACCATTATTTCACCATCTCCTTCTCTATTAAATCAATACCCATTCAAACCTTCATTTTCAAACAAAAAATCCAAATAAATAAACCCACTCCCACTTCATCTTCATCTCCTTCAACCTCAACTCACGCATCACTTCCACCGCCGCCTCCACCAACACCACCGCCGCCCAAGCCGCCGCCCTAGCCGCCGCCACCGCACCCCAACACCCCACAACCCTCCTCCAACTTCCCAACACCCCCAATCACCACCACCATCTTCAATTTCACCCAAAACCCATCACCACCCACCTTCATCTTCTCCAAAATTCCTCCTCTCCACCACCAAATTCTCCCCTCCAACTACTCCATCACCACCTCCTCCACCTCCTCTATCTTCCCTACACCTCCAAACACCACCACCACCACCACCACAACCACCACCACCACCACCCATCACCTCCATAAACAACAACAACAACAACATCAACAAAGAAAGGAGAACCCACCTCTCCTCCTCCAACCGCGCGCGCGCCGCCCCCTCCCCGCCGGCGGCGGCGCCGCCGGCCTGCAGCCGGCCGGCCACCCACACCCCCCTCCCTCTTCTTTTCTTTTCTTTCTTTCTTACTTCTTTTCTTTCCTTTTTCTTTCATTTCTTCCCTAATAAAACAAACTCTATCTCTTTCCAAAAATACCCCCACCTCTTTTTTTAAACTACATCCCTCTATTTACACCCCCTACCCCTCTCCTTTAAATCCCTATTTTATTTCATATACACCTCATTTTCCCTCCCTTTTCCCTACAAGTTTCTCTCTCCTCTCTCTTCCCTCTAAAATATTTTTATAAATATTTATAATTATATATTTTAATATATATTGTGGGCTTGAGGTTACTCGGACGGTTCGCCGATTCCCGGATTTTAACCGGTATTTTACCCGGTTTCAGGCGAGTACAGTTATTTTTAGCATGCATTTATTTTGCCACTATGCGAGTACAGTTATTTTTAGCATGCATTTATTTTGCCACTATGCGAGTACAGTTCTTTTTAGCATGTATCTATTTTATCATTATGCGAATACAGTTCTTTTAGTATGCATCTACCTTATCATTATGCGAGTACATTCTTGTGTTGTTATATGCTTGGCTATTACCGTCACATGCTTAGTAAGTGTCACTGTAACTTTCATGATATATTACACCGGTATTTGTCTTGCTATATTTGATACATGATATATGATACCGACACTTGCCATGCTGTAGTTGATGCATGATATATAACACTGATACTTGCCATGCTATATGTGACACCTGATACTGATACTTGCCATGCTATATATGACATGTGATACCTGACCCCGGTACTTGTCTTGCTACACTTATCACTTTATAGTAGACATTGATTCTTGATATGTCACACTTGACACCTGCTCCTGACACCCGGTATATGATATGCTTTCATGTGGTATAAATACCTAGACCTGACATCATGACCCTTGACCGGACATTACTACCCCTGATACCTGTATGACATATTCATGATTATCACTGTTACGGGGACATGACATGATTACTATATTATTATTACCAGATATTTGGTACTCCTGAGCTCCTGTACTCCTGTATACTTGACCCCCTGAAATAGGGAGGCTCCTGACATTACTCCTGATACGATACTCTTGTTGACCCCGTAATAGGATAACCATGAATATGGGTTTACTATGAATACTCTGTGGACATTATCACTGGATAAATTATAATAATTGGACAACTTACACCTGGTTTGGGGGAAACTGATGGGCCCTGATTAATCATGTTTATGGTGGTCTTATCGAGCCGCGCGTGGCCACATACTTGGATTCGACCTGGAGGCCACCAGGCATTTCCGTGGGGTGTACTGGCACCCCTACTCCCTTGCCTGCCGGTTGTACCATAAGCCCCTAGGCCTATTCCTGTGGGAGCGGTGACAACCTATTCCTGTTCGGGCGTACAATAAGTCCCGGTACCTATCGGTACGTTCCGGCTCAGCACCGGATACTCCTTGACCGTTGTCCCGGGCATGCACGGGACCTATCCGAAACATGATTCATCGATCTTCATCAGTTTCCAATAACTTACTCCTCGGTCTGTATGTTGAGGTATGTGGGATAGGACACATATCGATGTATACAAATCAGATGAGTCTTAATAATTATAATGACCTGCTCCTGATATATGACCAGCTATACTATTGACCTATACTGCTCACCACTTATACTTGTGCTTCCATATTGTTTCATTATTATACTGTTGTGAAGGAAAAGTCAGATTATATAAACTCAGATTACGGTGACGTGATGTACAGGGTATATATATGAGGGTTTCCTTGTTTGGATTATTCCTTCGACGTACTAACCTCACAGATCGGTAATGTGGGCTTATATAACTGATTTTCTTGTTGTTACTTTACTTACTGCCTTATTTCGTGTCCATGCTTATTTATCGCGTGTTTAGTGTATTTATCACATGTTGTCGTATTTGTCGAATGATTATGTATACCTATGCTCTCTATACCATTTTCCATGCATGTTTTCCGATTCAGAATTACTGATATATATGTATTTACTTGATCTCGGTTTTACTGTCATTTTCCTTTATGTTACTTGTCATTTCCTGTACCTGCGTGCCTGGACCACATCACTTGATCATGTACACGTGTGCCTGTTATGCACGCCATCTGGCTTTATTTCTTGTACTCGCTGGGGTTGCTAACAACCCTGGATTCTCATGTCCAGATCCTAGAATCTGGACCGTGGTGGCCTTGCTGTACCTGATCAGAGTAGCGCAGCGGGAGCGTGGATTAGTTGGTGCCTACCTGGACCCTCTTCCTTCCCGCCTCTTCTTGTTTGGCTCGCGAGATTTTCATCTTGCCACTCGTGAGTACTTTCCAGTATTTCATATTGTGCATCCTGCTTTTGTGTTCCATAGTGATCATATATTCTTCAGATATTATATCATGCCTTGTGATAACTGTGTACTGTTGTTATTATTGCTGGATTGTATATTACCACTATGCTTCCGTACTCTGACCCCTGCCTGTATTGATGCTTAGCGTATATACGTTAGGGTATTTCCGACCTTCGTATATACGTCGCAGTAACGTCTCCGTACCCTCCGGATCGGGGCGTTACACACATGTTCTCAGATCTGAGTATAGCAAGGCGCATTGGAATATCTCCAATATGAAACAGAATTGGTATATGATCAAAAAGACGTGAGGACGAGCGCGAGCTGAAGAACTTGGGTAATGCTCCTCCCATTCTAAAGAGAAAAGGAACCTATCCAATATTGTCAAAGTTGGCGGCTGCCAATCGCTGGTCCATGTGTAGGAGCGACCAACTATGGGAGGTTCAATAAGGCTTAGAAATCGAATAAGGTTGTTGAAGCCCTCATACCTGGTATATGAATTTCAGGGCATGTTCTCTCATCGAAGAATCTAGTAACATTAAAATCACCCCTATGAGCCATGGCTCCATAGCCCAGTCTCTGATACCTCCTTGCCAAAAACTCGCTCTACGACCCTCAACACATGTCCAGTAGACCGAAATTACCACAAAATGCTGGCCAGTTTTGTGGCTAATTAGTTTAACTGAAAGTAATAATTCACCCACCAGTTCACTGGGGCAATCAAAAACATTATCTGCCATCCAATAAAGTGCCCCCCGATGCCCCCAAGAGAGTTAAGGTGACTCCAAACTGTAACAAAAGGACCTTAAATAGATATGTGAATAGAGTCTGAAGAAAAAGCAGCTTTGGTTTTTTGAAGGAGTACAATGTCAATATTGTACATTTTGAGAAAGTCACGGATATAAATTCGATTTTGAGGATATCCCAGCCCTTTAACATTCTAGGATACAAGTAACATAAGCAACAAAATAAATATACCAAAAATTCAAGGAAAAAAATCAGGTCGCCTCTGCAATGTTGCACTCCACAACTCTGTCTTGATCCATCTTCCTAAGACAACAAACAACAACAACAACTAAGCCATTTGTCTCAAGTATTTGGGTAGGCTACATGAATCAAAGAAACTTAAGCCGGATCGGGCACATCGATCAGCTTTCTCCACTCATTCCATCGAGCAATATGCCTTCCCTAAGACCTTTAGCTTTTATATCTTGTTGTATTATCTCCATCCATGTTTTCTTTGATCTCCCCTGCGCTATTTTAATTTGCCCTAAATTGATACGCTCTACTCGCCGGACTAGCGCATCTGTAGGTCTACGTCGTACATGACAAAAAACATCGTAGGCGGTTTTCTCTCATCTTCTCTTCTATAGAGAGTACACTAATCTTAGTACGAATATTCTCATTTCTCACCTTATCTCTTCGCGTGTTACCACACATCCAATGTATTGGCCCAAAGGCCTATCACTCTAGTTTTGATGATGATCAACTCATGTAGTTATAGTACTAATGATCTTGTGTTTAATTAGTCTCAGATTTATGATCAAGATCTTAGTTGGTGTTTAGCTTCAATAAAGGATTTAAAGTCAAGTTTTGGAGCTAGCACGGTTTGATTCAAGAGCCTATGCATCAAGACCACATCAAGTACTCAAGAGGAGTCTAGCTCTCTGGATCAAGTTTGGACCAAGTCAAGAGGAGAAGAAGACTTCAAGTGAAGACCTTCAAGATCAAGACTTGTGTCTAGGTTTGTTTTTATTAAGATTTTGTTTTAGTTAAAATGTAAAGGATAGAATAGTTGGTGGATTGCTCAAGTATACCATATACACTCACACACAAGATTTAGATGTGTTTTCATAAAAGAATTTTTATTTTGGAAAAATACAAAAGAGTTTTCATTTTGGAAAAATATCGTTTTGATTTTGGAGTTTAATATATATACATGTCTTTAACCAAAACTATTTTTAGTGCTTATTCTCAAAAACATAGATATTTCATCATTTATGTGTAGTGGATCATATCCATACACACCATGCTTTAAAAGTGTTTAAAATATCTTGTTTTTGTATTTGGAGAAGTTTTGGAAAAACAAATTTGGAAAAATACGGTTTTTGTTTTTAGCCAAAATTTCTAAGTTACATAAATAGTTCAAAAATGTTTGTAACATGCCTTGATTTTGCTCAGACATGTTTGTTTATCAAAGTATAATATTGAACCTATTTTTGTAGATTTTTCGTAAATTTATGGGATTTTATTTAAGCTAAAAAGACAACTTTTAAATCCCTTAAAAAGATCTGTCCTGACTTCTGCCGGTCGACCGGACGGTCGACCGAGTTAGGAGTCGGTCGATCGAGTCGGTCGATCGACGTGCACAAACGTGCACGCCAGTTTTGACTGGAGGGCCAGTCGACCGACCCGGTCGACCGCCAAAGAGCTTCTGCTCTCTGGAAAGCCCCGGTCGACCAACAGAGAGCTCTGCTCTCTGTTCCAGGCCACGGTCGACCGGGCCGATCGATCGAGGCTCCAACGGTCAAAAATCTGACCATTGGCGGTCGACCGGGCCAGTCGACTGACAGCCGTCTGGGCTGTAAATTTGCCCCAACGGCTAGTTTTTCTAGCCTATAAAGAGGGGGCTTTGTGGGACTGTTTTTAACAAGTTTTCAAGTGGGTTTATGCACCAATTTTTCTTACTCTTTTAAGAGGTTTCTCCACTTATTTAAGAGCAAAATACTTCCATTCAAAAGGAGAGTTTATCAAGAGTTTTTCAACGTGATTTTCTTGTGTTTTCCTCCACATATTCAATCCTTGTTTTTCTCACAAACACTTGAGCTATCCATTGATATATTCATCCTATAGGAGTGTTATTGTGAGATTGTTTTTAGGTGATCAAAGTGTTGTGATCACCAAAGACTTCATCTTTGCTTTGAGGAGGCGGACGTGTGTGTTCGCATTGTTTCGGGTTCTAGTGTGCACTCGGTGTTTGAGGTGCGGCCTCAGCGAGCTAGTGGGCTTGCGGTGTGTTTGTTCTTGCGGGAACGAGTGAAGGGACTAGAGAGTCTAAGGAGTTCAAGTGTGAATTCGCCTTATAGGTGTTGTGGCACCAAGTGATCCGGTGGGATCGATTTTAGTGAAAATCCTTCATAGTGTTCAAGGCGGGGACGTAGAGCAAGTGTGCTCGAATCTCGAAATAAATCTCCCATATTTGCGATTGCTCTCTCTATCACTTACTTGTCTTTATATCTTGCATGCTAATATTGTCTTTATCTTTGTATGCTTGATATATTGTGTGCTTAATTGTTATATGCTTGGGGATTGTTTGCTAACACTTGTATTCAATCAAGAGAGCCAAGGCGGCACCTTAACTCTTATCTAGAGGAATCTTGAGGAGTTAGTCCAGAGCCCTTCACGGGGAATCCGGCTACACTCTTGTGTTATACTTGGTGTTTAGTTTAAGAAGTTTTTAGTTTGCATTAATAAGTTTTTAATTCCGCATTTATTGATCATTAGATTAGCCATCACCTATTCACCCCCTCTAGGTGATTACAAGTGGTATTAGAGCCAAGTGCTCTTGATTTGGGTCTTACAACCTAGAGTTAAAGATCCTCATTTTATAGCTAATCACAATATTTGTTCGTACACCATGGATTTCATGTCACCTCCCACCTTTGACATTCTTAACATCCAAACTTGGAAGGTTAAGATGTTTATGTACCTCAAAGGCCTAGGCATTCATGTTTATCTTGCTAACACTAAAAATTCATATGTTAATAATAGCAAGGATATTGAGGCTAACTCAAAAGCCATTCATGTATTGAAGAGTACCCTAAACAATGATTATTTATGTAGGGTTGCTAATCTTGACTCGGCTTTTGTAGTTTGGAACACAATACTCTCCCTTGGCGAAAAAGAATAATATTATGCGGGGAGCGACTCGGATGTTGGAAGTGATGCTTCCAACGTGTGCTACATGGTCCAAGGGGATAACCCCCTTGAGGTAAATACCGAATCCGAGGTAAAAGAAGATGTTGATATGTCTTATGATGAGCTTGAATCATTTTGTCAACAACTTCTTGAAAAATATGACATGCTTAAAAAGGATAACAAGAAAATGAAAAATAAAATTGATTGCATGTTAAAAGAAAAAGATTCTTTTCAAACTAGTTTTGAAAATGTTTTAAAAGAAAATGAGTCTTTTAAAAATAAAATTGCATGCATTGAAAAAGAAAATGAAAGTTTGAAAAATGAAAATATTTCCTTACTTTCTAAATTGAATGATCTTTATGAAGGAAATAACTCTTTGAAAAATAAAATTGTGTTGGTGGAAAAACAAAAAGAGATTGCTTTGCATGAAAACACTTCTTTGAAAAGAAAAGTTATTGAAAAATAAAAAGAAAAAGTTTCTAAAAAGAATAAGATTGTTGACCATACTTTTCATGCTACTACTAAAAATGAAGTTAAATTTTTGAAAATAAAATAGATTGTTTGAGCTCAACTTTGAGCAAATGTTCTTTTAACCATTCTAGATTGGAGTCTTTATTTTCAAAGAAATAAACTCCACATATTCATGCACATCACCCACATCATGCATATGCATACTTTGCACGCCATGACCACACTCATACACATATGCATCCTAGAGTGTATAAGTGTACACATTGTGGCCGCAAAATGCCATTTAGCAAAATTTTGTTATGATAAGATAAATGCTTTAAATTTTGCTAATAAGAATGTTTGGGTTCCTTACAATGCTAACCCTCGAGGACCCAAAAGAAAATGGGTACCAAAATCCTCACCTTTTGTATTTGATGTAGGTGCGGGCTCTCACAAAACGTGAGAGGGATGGTGCCTTGATGGTGGATGCACATGGACATGATGGACACACATTTGATGCACCGCTATCAAGGAAGTTTGGTGGGACAATCACCATGTTTTGGAGACTTAGGGCATAGTTCTTTGGTTTGGTAACTATCTCTAAAACTCCTAGTTGATTTACACGCTTTTTCTTATATGATATTTTTTTACATGTTCATGTTTTATTTGTTTTTTGCTTCATGTGGTAAATATTAGTTTAGATGTAGTATTTTGGATATATACATGTACAAGTAGTGAGCAATATTTGATTCATATACGTTTGCACTTTATTGTTCATTGTACTCACTATATGCACATGTGTAGCCTAGTTTTGATGATTCTCTCATTTACACTTGTTTTGCCAATTTTCATATTTTACTTCATGTATATGTAGTTTGTATTCAAATCTAATACATATACATGTATGTCTCTTGAGTCTCTTGCCTTCATGCAAACTATATCATAGACTCTTTTCATGTTTGGGATATGTATGCATATTGTTAGTTTTAGATAAATCATATATGTACCTAGAAGTTTATTTTTAAGATGAAAAATGAATTTTCATGATTTTCATCTTTATATGAAAAATGAATTTTCATGATTTGTTTGATAAAATGATATTCATGTTTGTTTTGAGCTTTATTGACTAATTTTCATGAATATGCTATCACATGTTGTTTGTACACTCATATTTAATTTGTTTTCTCATGACTATATTTTCATGAGTGTTTATGAGTTTTGTAGATCTTGAGTGACAACTCATATATATTTAGTATGTTTAATGATATACATATAATTTGGTTTCATGTTTTGAAGGATCTTTAACTAGTTTTTCAAAAAAAATTACTTTAACTAGTTATTTATTCTTCATTTTGTAGTGTTTTCACAATAAAAATATTTTCAAATACTTATTTTTGAAAAACCCCTACCTACCCCTTCATGGGCGGACGGATAGGCGGGTATACCTTACAAGCCTTATTGAAAATCTTTTATCTTGTGCATAAAAAGGGTGGATTTTTATGAGTTATACACTAATTTCACTTCATAATCTCAATTGGTATCATAATTTCTTTTGGTATCTCAATTGATATTTTTTTGTTGTATACTCATAATCTTGTTTATATATATGTATGCTTTCAATTTCAACTTATATCAACTTCTATTAGTATTATCATTTTTCATACGTATATATGATTTGTTTGTGCTTGATTTATAAGATATTTACATGTTTAAAGCACAAAGTGTATTTATGCTAAGTTTAATTCAAATCTTGATTTTCAATTGATTTCTCAATTGATATTTTTATAAGCTTATCATTTCTTCAATTGGCATTTTTTTACAATTGGTATTTTTATTGATATCAAAATGTACAATATATTTCAATTGGTATCCATGAAAATTTAAATTGGTATCAAAATATAAAATACTTTCCTTCATTGGTATCAAAATTTCATTGTTATTTCAATTGGTAAAATGTTTCAATTACAATTAAAATTCAAAATTTATAATGTTTATTTACAATTGGTATCTTAAAATTTGATTTACTAAGATATCTCAAAATTTGTTTTATTGAGAAAATTCAAATTTTGTTTTAATAAGAAATATTAAAAATATTTTGATGTGTATTGCCTATATGCAAGGGGAGCTTAACATCTCTTCTACATATAGATTCATGTTGAGTGTATCTTATATTGAGGAGCTTGACAACTCTTCTTTATGCGGTGCACGTGTGTAGGGGGAGCTTCACATCTCCTCTCATGCATTGCATATTATGCGTTATGTGAATTAGGGCTTGTCATCCCTTCTTCATATAATGCATGTATGTAGGAAAGTTAACTTAGCGTCTTCTTCTTCATGAATGTATATCGCATATATCTCTTTATTGGTTGATTTGAGTTCACCCTTTGTGATTTTTTTGTTTCTCATAAAAAAGGAGAGAACATTGTTTTGTGTTTACTTTAACCCCTTTGTTGATGATTGACAAAAAGGGGGGAGAAGTATTTTAGTATATATGCATGTTTTCCTTGCTTTATAAATAAAGGGGGAGAAGAATTTCTTGTTTATGCATATTGTTTTATTTGTAAAAAAGAGAAACAAATTTGATGAGTTTTATGCTTGATTGGCATGTTTATCTCCTTATATTTGCATACATGTTTGTTTAGATTCTTGCGCTTTATTGCCATATCTATTTATTTATTGTGATGCGTGAGTTAAGGGGGAGCTTCTTTGAAGCTTTACTTTAATCCATGCATATATAACTCCATGAGTTTTGTCATCATCAAAAAGGGGGAGATTGTTGGCCTAAAGGCCTATCTCTAGTTTTGATGATGATCAACTCATGTAGTTATAGTACTAATGATCTTGTGTTTAATTAGTCTCAGATTTATGATCAAGATCTTAGTTGGTGTTTAGCTTTAATAAAGAATTTAAAGTCAAGTTTTGGAGCTAGCACGGTTTGATTTAAGAGCCTATGCATCAAAACACATCAAGTACTCAAGAAGAATCTAGCTCTTTGGATCAAGTTTGGACCAAGTCAAGAGGAGAAGAAGACTTCAAGTGAAGACCTTCAGGATCAAGGCTTGTGTCTAGGTTTGTTTTTATTAAGATTTTATTTTAGTTAAAATGTAATTGATAGAATAGTTAGTGGATTGCTCAAGTATACCATATACACTCACATACAAGATTTTGATGTGTTTTCATAAAAGAATTTTTATTTTGAAAAAATACAAAAGAGTTTTCATTTTGGAAAAATACCGTTTTGATTTTTAGAGTTTAATATATATACATGTCTTTAACCAAAACTATTTTTAGTGCTTATTGTCAAAAACATAGATATTTCATCATTTATGTATAGTGAATAATATCCATACATACCATGCTTTAAAAGTGTTTAAAATATCTTGTTTTTGTATTTGGAGAAGTTTTGGAAAAACAAATTTGGAAAAATACGAGTTTTGTTTTTAGCCAAAATTTCTAAGTTACATAAATAGTTCAAAAATATTTGTAACATGTCTTGATTTTGCTCAAACATATTTGTTTATCAAAGTATAATATTGAACCTATTTTTGTAGATTTTTCGTAAATTTATGGGATTTTATTTAAGCTAAAAAGACAACTTTTAAATCCCTTAAAAAGATCTGTCCTGGCTTCTGCAGGTCGACCGGACCGGTCGACCGAGCTAGGAGTCAGTCGACCGAGTCAGTCGACCGACGTGCACAAACGTGCACGCCAGTTTTGGCTGGAGGGCCGGTCGACCGCGAGAGAGCTTCTGCTCTATGGAAAGCCCCGGTCGACCGGTCTGGTCGACCGGTTGCTCTCTGTCCAGGCCACGGTCGACCGGGCGGTCGACTGAGGCTCCAACGGTCAGAAATCTGACCGTTGGCGGTCGACCGGGCCAGTCGACCGATAGCCGTCTGGGCTGTAAATTTGCCCCAACTAGCCTATAAAGAGGGGGCTTTGTGGGACTGTTTTTAACAAGTTTTCATGTGGGTTTTGCACCAGTTTTTCTTATTCTTTTAAGAGGTTTCTCCATTTATTTAAGAGCAAAATACTTCCATTCAAAAGGAGAGTTTATCAAGAGTTTTTCAAAGTGATTTTCTTGTGTTTTCCTCCACATATTCAATTCTTATTTTTCTCACAAACACTTGAGCTATCCATCGATATATTCATCCTTTAGGAGTGTTACTGTGAGATTGTTTTTAGGTGATCAAAGTGTTGTGATCACCAAAGACTTCATCTTTGCTTTGAGGAGGCGGACGTGTGTGTTCGCATTGTTTCGGGTTCTAGTGTGAACTCGGTGTTTGAGGTGCGCCTCGGCGAGCTAGTGGGCTTGCGGTGTGTTTGTTCTTGCAGGAACGAGTGAAGGGACTAGAGAGTCCAAGGAGTTCAAGTGTGAACTCGCCTTGTAGGTGTTACGGCACCAAGTGATCCAGTGGGATCGATTTTAGTGAAAATCCTTCATAGTGTTCAAGGCGGGGACGTAGAGCAAGAGTGCTCGAACCTCGAAAAAAATCTCTCATGTTTGCATTTGCTCTCTCTATCTCTTACTTGTCTTTATATCTTGCATGCTAATATTGTCTTTATCTTTATATGCTTGATATATTGTGTGCTTAATTGTTATATGCTTGGGGATTATTTGCTAACACTTGTATTCAACCAAGAGAGCCAACGCGACATCTCAACTTTTATCTACAGGAATCTTGAGGAGTTAGTCCAGAGCCCTTCACGGGAATCCGGCTACACTCTTGTGTTATACTTGGTGTTTAGTTTAAGAAGTTTTTAGTTTGCATTAATAAGTTTTTAATTCCGCATTTATTGATCATTAGATTAGCCATCACCTATTCACCCCCCTCTAGGTGATTACACAACTAAGCATGCGCATCTCTGCTACACTCATCTTCAGGCATGTGCTAACTCATCTTCAGGCATGATATCTTTTTATAGCCCAACATTCTGTGTCATATAACAAAGCTGGCCTAATAGCAGTCCGATAAAATTTTCCCTTCAGCCATAACGGAATGTTACGATCACATAAAACTCATGTTGCGCTCCTCCATTTCAACCAGCCGGCTTGAATCCTATGGTTGACATCACTATCGATCTCCACATCCTTTTGAATAATAGAACTCAAGTACGTAAAATGACTGCTCATCAGTATTTCTTATCTATCTAGTCTCACAATGTTATAATCTCGGATTCCCTGTTTATTGAATTTACATCCCATATACTCTATTTTAGCCCTACTTAATATAAAACCTCGAGATTCTAGAGTTTGCCTCTATAACTTCAATTTGCATTTACCCCAACTCTCGTCTCATCGGTTAGGACAATATCATCAGCAAATAGCATACATCACGGTATCTCCTCCCAAATAGCTCTAATAAGCTCATCTATCACTATAACAAATAAGAATGGACTCAATGCAGATCCTTGATGCAATCCTATGATAGAAAACTCACTTATTATGCCTCCACAAGTTCTGACATTTGTTTCTACTCCATTATACACATCCTTAATTATGTCAATATATTTGATGGGGACTCCCTTTTTCATCAATGTCCACCATAACACCTCTCTTGGCACCTTATCATAAGCATTTTCTAAATCAATAAAGACCATATACAAATTTCGCTTTCTCTTTCAAAATTGCTCTATAAGTTGACGAAGCAAATGAATAGCCTCTGTCATCGATCACCCCGGCATGAACCCAAACTGATTCTCTAATAGTGTAACATTATGCCTTAACCTGTGTTCAATTACCCTTTCCTAAAGCTTCATAGTATGACATATGAGTTTTATTTTACGATAGTTTGAACAACTCTGTATATCACCCTTGTTCTTATAGAGAGGTACTAAGGTACTCTTTCTCCACTCATTTGGCATCTTTTTAGTTAGCCAGATCATATTAAAGAGGTTTGTCAGCCATCTTACGCCCACCTCTCTAAGCATCTCCACACCTCAATAGGAATTCCATCCGGGCCAACAGCTTTACTTGACTTCATCATCTTCAAGACATCTTTAACTTCAGATTCGCTAATTCTGCACATATAATTATGGTTCATATCCTGACATTGAATGGTAAGGTCATCCAAATCTTGAGTAGAACTACCATTGAACAATTTGTCAACATACTCTCTATATCTTTCTTTGCTTTCTTCATGTCGAACTAAAACCTTCTGATCTCATCTTTGACACACCTCACCGTACATAAGTCTCTAGTCTTTCTCTCCCTTATTCGAGCAATTCTCTATATATATTTTTTAACTTCTTTAGTGTCCAACTTCTCATTAACTTCTTTATACACTTTAGCTCTTGCATTCTGAACTGCTTTCTTAGTCTCTTTCTTGGCTAGCTTATACCTCTCAAAACTTACTCCACACAATTTTTCTTCAAATCTCTATAAGAGTCTCGTTTGATCTTAATGACCGCTTTTACCTCTTCATTCCACCATGATGTGTCCTTACATGGTGGTGCACCACCCCATGACTCACCAAATACATCTTTAGCTACTCTTTTAATACAGTTAGAAATTTTATTCCATATTGTATTGTGATTATTTGGGCTTTCCAATCTGCTTCATGTACTACTTGATCTACAAAAACTCCTTGGTTACCTTCTTTTAACCGCCACCACTTAATCTTAGGATCTAACTTACGTTTAATCTTTCTAAATCTCCTTCTAATCAGGACATCTAAAATTAAGAGTATATATTGAATTACTACACTCTTACCCAGTACTACCTTACAATCCATACAACAACCTCTATCTACTTCTCTAGTTAAAAAAAATCTATTTGCCTCGCACTTGATCCACTTTTAAAAGTGATCAAGTGAGATTCTCTCTTCCTAAACCAAGTATTCGCTAAGATTAAATCATATGACAAAGTAAAATCCAGAATCGAGTTACTCGGTTCATTTCTTTCCCTAAAACTAAATCCTTCATGTATACTATCAAACCATAACGACTAGTTTCTACATGCCGATTGAGGTCACCGCTTATGAAAAGCTTTTCTCCAATGGGTATGCCTTACACAATCCCATCTAAATCCTCCCAAAATTGACGCTTATTTGACTCATGAAGTCCTACTTGTGGTGCATAGACACTAATAACATTAAAAATCTCCCTATCTAAAATAAGTTTAACTAGTAAAATCCTATTACCCTTTCTCCTAACCTCCACTACATCCTCAAGCAATTGTTTATCTATGATTACACCCACCCCGTTACGATTTCTATCTCTACTAGTATACCAAAGTTTAAAACCCCATGACTCTATAATTCTAACTTTTTCATCTACCTACTTAGTTTCCTGCACACACAAAATACTAACATTCCGTCTAAGCATAGCATCAACTTACTCTGCTAATCTATCTGTAAGAGAACTTATGTTTCATGATGCTAACATAATCCTATATTCACGAGCTAACTTCTTTACCCTCACCTGTTCATAAAAGTGTAGGAACCCTTACTCATTTGTCACCACATCTGGGTGCTGATGTGGCGCGTCGTTTCTAGACGACGACCTAGCAACCTTTGCGCACTTTTCACTACACCCGGGCTCCGATGTAGCGCGTCGCTCAGTAGGGAACGCCCCAACGAAATTTAGTTCTTAATTCATGTTCATATTACGTTGGCTGTCACAGGCCTATCACAACCCTCCTCCTTTATCCTGGCTTGGGATAGACAGTGAACGGTGCACTGGCAGAGTTATCCATCTTCCTAAAATTATCTGCAATACCAGCTCCCGAGCTATCCAATGTGATGCCACAGGACATGGTGATCTCCATTATATGCTCATCTGTAATTCCCTTGTAGAGGTCTATCACAGGAATGTGCATTGATCCAAGCGGATTGATCGTAGGCACCTACCTAGTAGTGTTAGAAGGAGTGTTTCAAGAGCTCTCATTCTGCAACTCCGAGAAATACGTTCTAACGTATTTAACGGTCCTTACAGAACGCATGTCTCGCACACTCTGGCAAACAACTTGAGGAATCATTTCTGCTTCAATGTAGTGTGTACCTTTGGGGGCAATGGCCTGCAGTGCTCAATTCAAAGGTGTTGCCGACACTCAATTCGAAAGGTGCCCATTTGAAGACCCCATCGGTGGAAGTTCACAGAGAAGCCAGAGGGATCGAACGGCCATCTGTCGCAGGCGCACACAGACTATCTTTGTCGAGGAACTAGATCAGAAATCGACCAGTGCCTAGGTGCCAAGGCTTCCAGTCCCAGTTCCGGTGCGGCCACAGCTGGTGCAAGCCGGCGCCCAACTCTTCCGACAATGGGGTGCCTTCTTCGATCACTGCCACCGCTGCTTGTCAAAGCTCTGGGCTGAATCCGACCCGTGCCAGAGATGAAGACGGTTGTAGAACCGCGGTAAAGATTGGAGAGTGGAGTTGATTACAAGCAATCACCAATCAAACACTTCAGGACACAGGGATACAATCTGAAACTACAAAGAAACTGGGACTGAGAAATGTTGGGGATGAGGTGGGTTGGGGAAGCTTGAAGGCTGGAGGAGGAGGAGGAGGCCGAGAGAGCAGTCTCGGTCCATGGCCTGCTGGTTCAGCTGATGAATGCATAGACATTTTTACTTTCCCATACTTTTTGGTACCAAAAGCGCTACCCTAAAACGTTACTCTTATCGCTTGCTACTTCAAATTATAAACCTATTATTTTAACAAATCGAAGTTGATTTTGGACGTAACAAAAATAATAAAAAAATGAGCAAATTGAAGTTAATTGTAAAAAAAATATAAAAGATTGACTGTATTTAGCCTCTTTCAATAGGTAAGTAAGCTGATGTATAAATATTCATTTCAGTTGTTAATTTTCTTTTCATATTTGTCTGAGTTAATAATATATGTTCATGGTGTTGTGTTCTATAAATGCGAAACTCTTGTAATACACAAGTGCTGTTTTTTTTTAAACCTCTCGATGTTTGTTAAAAAGCTCTCAAACAAATATGTAAATTCCTTTCCATGAGCAGTACTTATTTCTTGATTAAAGTCATGAATCTCCTTTTGTAGATCATTCTTTTTAGTTAGCTGTTCTTTTACTTGAAAATGTGTTATCTTAATTAGATGAACCATTTATCAATAGGCAAACTGTGCCATATGACTCCAAATATCACAAAGGGTGGCTGAAGAAAAATAAGGTGACTCGAAACAGTGTGATTCGCATCAACGAGCAGCAAGATGACGCGAAGCAAGAGGACATGAAGCTGGCGGCGAAGACAGACTCTGATGAGGGTACTGAGTCGTCGGACTCTGATGAGACGACAGGGGATGAGGATACTGAGTCATCATCAGACTCTGATGAGACGACAGAGGATGAATCAGAGTCTGATCAGACCGAGGAAGAAGATGAGGAGGCTGTCTCTGGTACTGTGGATGATGACAATGCTGCAGTAGTTGATCTTTCTGAAAGTAGCCCAGGGAAGATTACGATCAAGTTTTGAATTCAGTTTACTGGCAGACAATCTTTATTGAAAACTCAAACCAATATCATTTCCCCTTTTTTTCCTCCCTTTTTTTAAGGATATATGGATGACCCTGTTCATCCTTTAAATACTTGAGTTTTCAGGTGTGTTTTCTCTGTTTAACAATTGTTTAGTTTGCGTGCATATGTTATTTTTAATCATCTTATTTGTAATTCATTTCTGCTGGTTATCTTTTCTATTAAACTTAGATTAGCTTAGTACTAGTGCAGTGATTCATAGCGCAGAAATTTTCTGGTTTGCTGCATGGTGAGGTCTCACCATCATGAACGAGGTCTTCATCAAGCAGCATTAAAGTTTGATTATCAACATTCTTCACTCTATGCAATAAACCTATAGCAATCTATGCTTTAAGTTTCAATTTTATTCAAATTTAGGATGTTTCTACTTTGTTACTCCCCAGACCAATACCTCTAACAATCTAAAAACAAAGATCAAAACTTAGTTTCTCAGGGGTTTTGCAAACATCTAATGAGCTCGAAAATCAATTTTCACCATCCAAACTGCCCGACAAAACAAAGATCAAAACATTGCTTTTAATTTGCTAGAATACGAACATAAATCTAAGATTCCCATATAAATTTTCTTTTGTGTTTGTCATAAATATGTGTAGAACAATGTTTGTTCATATCATTATTTGTGCCACTGATTCTGGTGGAGCTTAAGTTAATGACTTTAGTTGCAATTGAATTCGAATTAGTATTTTCTTGCAATGTGCACGAAAAATAATCAGCAGTGTTCACTGCTTTTTTATTTCGTGTTGCAATCTTTCAGGTAAAATGTTTAGTTCCAATTGTCATGCATCAATTGTAGCTATTTTCTACTTCCATGCAGAGCGGCGTACATGTTTGTTTGATTTGATCGAGAGAGATTTGGTTTTCCATTGTTTGGATTGATGAGACAGAGCAGCAAATGAATCATGTTTCTGCTTTTTTGCACGCATTTTTGGAGTATACTAGTTAGAAGTAGCATCAACTTAATTAAACAACATCAATAACATTTTCACAATACCTTCATACAAAATTATTGGGGGGTAAATGCAGATATCATAAAGCCAAAACAAGCCTGGTTACAATAACAAGCAATTAAGCAAATGCAGAACAAACTCCTCCAAGATCCATTCAAGCCCCCATGTTAAAAAACCAGAAGAACTACAACAAGGCCTAGTGAGAGAGAGAGAGAGGATAAACCCCCACTAGATTTATTCGCATCATAAAAACTTAAAAGAGCACTCACAAGAAGAAGAAGAAGAAGAAGAAGAAGAAGAAGAAGAAGAAGAAGAAAGTAGCATGATGAGATGAATGAGAGGATTGAAGGAAGAGAGAAGAGGGTAGAGAAACTGGGAGAAAGGCTTGACCTTCCCTTTGCCCGTATGACTTGCCTTTTGTGATAAAACATTCACACCTCTCATTCTTGCCTATGCACAAAGTCCATAGAGCAAGAGGAGGGCTTGCTCAAGTGAACCATGCATCCTTTTCTTCCTCTTCCTTTTCATTTTTGAATCACAATGAAGCCAATGCCAATGCCAATGCTCTTCTCCCTTGCTAGCCAACCCTTTATATACCCCCTCAATGCCATATAATACAATATGTGATGACAAGAACTCCTGGTGGATAAGTTCAAATCTTGAGAAACCTCTTTTGGGAAATTTTGTTCCCTTTGCTTTAGTCTTTTTCTATTCCATTATTTGGCCATTAAGGGGGAGGATTACCAAGGAGATGGAGACCAACAAGGCCAGCTTTGTGTGTGAGGACAAGAGAAAAGGAAAGGCATGAGGGCTAGCTAGTGAGAGCTTAGGTGTCCAACATGACTTCCTTTTAGGAAAGTAATTAGGAAAGTTTGATGAAAGTTGAGTTAAAATGATACACTGGAACCGGTCAAGTGTCGCGATTTCATTGGTTGTGTTGGTCTTAGTGGGGAGAATCAAGTTCCAATTAGGGAAGGTTGAACACTAAAGTTTCAAATTCTACAAGTCTTCACATTTTTAAATCATTGGCTTATGGTGCTAACACTGGATAAGATTGTGCTTAAGAAACCAACTGTTTAAACTAATCTCTGGTGGGTTGGGGGGTGGGTTCATTCTCACACAAATGCTCCTACTTTCTCTTTTATGGTCTTTAGTTTGAACGCCACGTATATATTCATCTCTCTTTATATATAACGCAAACTCACATTGCAGTGTCAAATTATTGTAACCTTTGCTTAAATTATAATATTATCATCAAATGGAATATTGTCGAAACAGATAATTGCATTTTTATATTGAAATGAAATATTCTCTCTTTTTTCTTATTTCTTTCTTGTTCTTCTTGTTCCTCTGATGATTTAGAAATCTTGAGAAAAGCTATAAGAAGTTTGTAGATAGCAAATAAAAGGTTTTCGCTATCATCATGTGTCATTCCCCAAGATTTAACTTTAAAGTGGTTAAATCTTGGGTGTGGTTTGGTTTGGCCGATCATTAGCAATTTATAACATATATTCCTTTTATAAAATCAAGATCGTAAACAAGAGCATTTTTAATTAACTTTACTTATTCTCAATAATGAAACAATAATAATTACTCAATAGATAAACCTCTGCACATATCCAACTGTAGCAATCAAAACAATTTTCTAGTAACTCATATAGTTTAGAATCTATCAACAATATCCCATAACTTATATAGATGGTAGGCTGGTCAAATAACTCCAAATAGATCATAATACCACCAGATTAAGTCTTATTGTCATAAACCTTCGTATATGCATGTCTTATTTTACATCTAAACTTCTATCAAATAGACTCTCTGTCAAATCCATTTACATAGAAACAACACCAAGTCAACTCAATCATTCGTGTGTGTGTGTGTGTGTCTATTTGCACACCATAAATTATTAATTTATAAGTATGAAGATATGGATCTACCTGTACGCTAATGCCTCATCTTCCAAATCTAGTCCTCTTGAAGTAAATAAACTAAAATCTGAAAATATCAATAGAGAATGGAATAACTCAGTAGACACTTTTACACTGATTTATAAAACACACGTTTTCAAGTGCTAGTTTTCGCCCCTCAAAAAAATTGCACCGTTGACGAGGATTTTGTATTTCCTTACCGATTTATGAGCATTGGCTCAACGGATTGAATCCACAGGGAAGGGAGGTGATAGAAGCATTAACGGTTTATATTCACGTCGGTTGTTAACAAGTTCTTCTTTATTAAAGAATGAGAAAAGAAAAAGAAAAGAAATCCAGAAATAATAGGAGGAGAAGGCGATACAACGTTGATGAAAATAGAAATGAAGTAAAAGTGAATTGATTTAGAAGTGGGTTTGAAAACAAAAAGAAGATAAAATAAAGATGAATTAAGAAGTTGGTGAAAACAATGATGAGAGAATGATAAAAAGGTTTTGAAATTAATTTTTAAAACAAGGTAAAAAGAAAGAAGAAAACTATGAAATAAAACGCATGGCTACTAACTACTAATTGCTCTACTAACCATGCTAACTTCTTAGTGATAGTTGTCTTACAAGGATCCTTGGCCATTACTAGTACTTGGCTTCAAGAGACGATACAAAGCATGTCTTATAAAATTGTTCTTCCACATTCAAACACATCCATTCCACACAACAAGTTGCAAGCTACTATTGGATCATCAAAACCAAATAGAGGTGAGTATGAAATAAAAAAGACATTGCAAGTTAGCTTATTAGGGGTTAGATGTTAGAATGTTAGAATCCATCATCATGAGTCATCAATGGCTCTTGCAAGAGTAAGGCCTTGTAAAAGCTATTAGATTTATGTGGATTATCAAGTAAGTGGTTAGCTAGTTAGTAGTAAGTAGTTAGATTGTCATGAAAAGAAAAACTCGTTAAGCATCATATAGAAGATGGAGGAGATTACAATGGAGAAGAAAGGAGATATCTTTATATAAATTGTCACAATCTATTACATCAATATCTCTCTATCTCTCTCTGAATTATCTCAGCCCAAATATATGATCTAAAATAGAAATGAAAATATAAAATAAAAAAGAAAAAAACATAATCTACAACTAGAAGAGATAAAACCTAGCCTACTTGCTGATCTGCTTATATCTCATTTCTCTGCAGGGTTTTATATAGGCAAAAGAACCATCTAAAAGACGAGATGAGGCCACACGTCAAAAATCGACGCGTGGCTCGCCAAGATGGCCGCGAAAATGCTGCCATACCAGGGACTTAGATTCCTGATTTTGATTCACAGGTTCGTCTTGTCTCGAGAAGCTTCTATATGGTCTCAGATTTGGTATTTGGATCCAAATTTTTTCAGATTCACCCGGAATTTCTGAATCCAATGTATCTTCTCTAACTTGGCCTCCAAGAAATGAGATTTAATTACCCGAAATTGGGTTAAATTAGGCTTTTATTACTCCTTTGCTCATAAACTCTTGATTATCTGCAAAAATAGACCAAAATATGGTTAAGAAGCGTCATTTTATTCATAAATCAGTAGGAAAACGCGATATAAAAATGCAGATTCGTTGACTAATCATACTCCCATACTTATCTTTTGCTCGTCCCGAGCAAAACAAGAAAAAGAAAAAATGTTATTACACCACTTTCGCAAGTGACGCAATTGCACTGAGCTTGTGCAAAAAGTCGTTAAACCTCCAGGTTACCTCTAGAGGAGGAGTTTTGTCTCCTGAGAGTTTTCAGTGGATTGCACCCATAAAATCCATAAAGAAAGAAAATAAAAGTTAGTGTTTTGAAGATGTATTTTGAAAGAGAGACAAGTTTACGAAATATTTTTATAAAAATTTAAGCGATCTAAGATCATAAGTCCACCAAAAATTATTCTTTCTTAAACTTACTCTATATGCAATATCTTGTCTTCAATTAAGATAAGAATTCAAAATTGGATAGAATAATTTTATTCTTCATAAAACCTAGATAATATGCATTTTGTGAAAGTGAAGATTTCTGGGATTTCAACTCTAACCATCAAGCCATTTATATATATATATATATATATATATATATATATATATATATATATATATATATATATATATATATATATATATATATATATATATATATTTCTTTCTTTCTTTTTTTCTCCCCTTAGTTTTCTTAGGCCTTTTAGTTTACCCAGGTAGTGAGTCTTTAACCGATGACTCCAAACCAGATGGTCTTGGGGCACCAGATGAGAAAACATCCCCCGATTTAAGGATTCGAGTAAATAAGGCCACAAAACTAAGGGGAATTATTTATTTCTTTTGACCACCGTTAGGTGTGAATAATCATGCTCTGAGACATAGTTATCTAGCTTAATAAGTGATTTTTTATTCATATATACCGTATTAATTTTTTTAATTTATTTTATTTTATGGCATTTTAGGTATTTGTTTTCATCCCAAATATGTGCAAGTGTAAAGTGTATACTATCTCAAGGCAAAAAAATTCAGTATCTTTCCAATCTATCTTACTTAGTCTATAATTTTAAACAAGCTCTATTATTTCAACTAGTTTAAGATGTCATAATTAAAACTTTTTAATTTCTAAGATCATCTTAATTTTGTTAAAAATAGATCAAAACTTAGTATCCTGTTTTAAATTATTTTTAAAGAAAGGAAAAATCCTATACAAAAAGGAATTATACAAAAAGGAAAAATTCTAAGAATATCCTAAAAGACGTGAAAAAGAAAGAAAATCTAAAAAACTCTATGATAGTAAACCCTCCCCTCACACTTATCTCATGCATTATCCTCAATGCATCGTGAATGTATGTATGCATGAAACAAATAGAAAGAGAAGGAAAAATCACCTCAAGGTGGTAGTTCCAGTGTTGGTCTTATTGGTCCATGAAATGCGGCCTAATCCAATTTGCGTTGAGTTCTCAGGAACTCACCAATGACCTCTATAATACAAGCCATTATAATAATGTGCACATGAATGATTTTTATTAAGAATGTTACCCCATCTAATTTTCAAATTTTAAAATAATTTCAGAGTTAATTTTATCAACACCTTTGTCTCAAAATGGAGTATAAAAGGATGGAATGATTAATTTAAACTCAAGAAGTACAGGAACTAATACTGACTCAAGGAAGTGACTGAAATCAAGATAAGATTCTGGAGTCGAGATTGGTTCAGGAAGTAAGTCTAAATCAAGAAGTTGAAACTCTAATACAATTTTCCCACAACAGTATGTGATTTTCTAAGATTGGTGATTCAAGTTCAAGAATGACAGGTATGAGAATTAAAACTGACTCTAAAATGTTACTCAAATCAGGTAGCAAAATAAGAGTCAATATTGATTCAAAAATTTGAACTGGATCACAAATTTGAGAATCTGGGTCACATTCTTGATTTAGTTCAATTTCATAAAAAATGAGAACTTACCAATTTGACAATGGGACTTTCAAAAGCATGGTATTGATCAAATTCAATATGTTGGTCATAAAAGATGAGTGATCCAATTTCACAATGGACTGGCATAAATCCAATATTGACTTAGAAAAAGAATTGCAATCAGGTGAAGATATCAGAGTCATTATTGAATAAAGAAGTGGAATTGAATTACCAAGTTGAGGTTTAGGATCATATTCATGCTCAAGTTCAATTTCAGAAAAAAGATAACTTGCCAAAATTTCAATGAGATTTTCAAATGGTCAAGTTCAAATGGGTGTGCTGAAATTGAATCTTGGTTTTCAAAACAACATGATTCATTGGTCCAATCGATAGAATTAGAGATATAATGATTGGTCAAAGGTTGACAAAAGAAATTTTTCTCACTCCTATTTATCAATTCGCTCAATATTGAATCTAACCTACTAATAGACCAGATAACAAAATTTTGAGTCTTAATTATGTTTCCTATACTTTTTGCAATCGGTTCTTCTTGAGAAAGTGAACAAGGAAGTTGATTTTGAAAATTATTATAAAATTGCGAGTCTATCAAATTTTTAGATTGTTGCTCAGACTCACGCAAGGCTTCCATACTCATTTCCAGGATAGATTTTTTAACAATTAGATGTTATGGAAAAGAAGTATGTGAAGCTTGATTCTAGAAAAATGGTGAGTCCAACAAGACATAAGATTGTTACTAGGACTCACTCAGTAATTTCATACTCTTTTTCAAAATTAATGAGTTTTCATTTTGAACTGATGATGAGTATGAATCTTGATTTTCAAAACAACATGATTCTTGGGCTCTAACATAATAGTTAGCAATGTCAGGAATGGCCAAAGGGTGAGAATGGAGAGTTTTGACCATTATATCTATTTCATGATTATTGGCGATTTAAACCTGAGTCATAGCTTCAAGCAACTTTTCATAGTCAATTGGTTCATCGTTTTGTTCCGATTGGGCTTGAAAAGATAGGTATGAAGTTTGATTTTGAAAATATTGGTGAAATAGTGAGTCTATCAGATTTTGAGATTGTTGCTCAGACTCACGCAAGAGTTCTATGCTCGTGTCCAAGACTGATGGTTGGTCATTTTGAAGAGGTAGGACTGAGTATGAATCTTAAAAATATTGTGAAATTGGAGAGGCCAACATTTCCCGAAATTTTCGTTTGGCCTCCTAAACGGCTTCCATACTCTTTTCTAATTCGGACTTTTCTTCGATTGGTTGTTCTAGAAAAGGAGTATAGGAAGTAAAATCGGGGAATGAATAATGCGAAAATTGTGAAAATTGTGGAAATTATGGACAAGGAGGATGAAAATTTGACTCGGGGGAGGTGAATCCCTAATGACAATGTGAAGAGTGAAAATTATTTTGAAAATTATGGTTATAAGATTGGGAGTATGGGCTTATTGATTTGGATAAGTCTAACCTGGTGTATTTGGTTGGTTCATATTATAAAAAGCCGGGTTGAAATTATCTGAATCAAATTGGGTCGAAGTGAAGTATGGATTCATATTAGGATTGAAAGAATTGTTGTTATTGAATTCCATCTTATAAACAATCACAAATAAAAAAGAAAAACAAACAACAAACAAAAAGAATAGAAAAAATCAAAATCAAGCCATACAAAGGTTGACCTTGACCTAGACAACTCCTAACTAGTCGATTACTCAGGGGAAATTGTTGCTTGAATCTAACCACAAGCTAATCAGCTAGGTAGGGGCAAAATATGATGGGAGGTATCCGTGCATAAGCAACAGACCTTAATTACACCAAACCACAGTATATTCGAGGCATAACCTCTTAATCCCTAACCTTAGACATCAATTTCACAAGAGTATGATTCTTACAAGTTTCAACATCGGTTAATCTCTTAATGAGTCTGAGATGTCTCCAGGGGCCAACGTCTATTAGTTTTCATTAAGGCTTGGGTTGTGTGAGTGAGAAGGTGATTTTTGGGCTAAGTAAGGGTGATGAACTCCCCACCTTATCCTGTATTGGGGTTTGCCCTTAATTTCAATTGTGTAAGTGTGCAATATAGATAAGAATAACACACAAAGTGAGTAAATCACCCATGTGTTTGTCTTCTGCTATATGCAATGCCATATGCATACCTCAGTTCAGATCACAACAACAGAGCAAAATATAGAATATTAGAATTGAATTGACACGTGTCAAAATGCAAATGTCTAAACTGTTTTAAAGTATTCAAATACCATATTTAGTTCTTTAATTTATTGCAGTGATCAGGCAATTAAAGTAGAAAACTAACAATATAAATCTACTAGCTATTACAATATGCACATCTCAGCAAAACAAGAGAAAATTTGGCCACACAATTGCCACGGAGCCGCGGCTAATGTCGCGTTTGTGTGGCATTTCTTTGGAAGCAGGGTCCCTATTTTCAAGAGCAGAGGGATAC
This sequence comes from Agave tequilana, assembly GCA_038442645.1. Taxonomy (NCBI): domain Eukaryota; kingdom Viridiplantae; phylum Streptophyta; class Magnoliopsida; order Asparagales; family Asparagaceae; genus Agave; species Agave tequilana. The sequence continues at coordinate 73,175 of JAVJIF010008249.1, forward strand.
AATGCTAATGGGTATTTTGCAATATTCAGTTCCTATAAAAATTAACCTGCATACCAAAATATAGAAGAAAATGTTAATAAAAACGTGAGTTTAAACCATTCATATCCTGGGCAACGGCGCCATTTTTTTGATCGGGGCAGAAAATCAGCACTTGAAAACGTGTGTTTTTATAAATTTAATAAAAGCGTGTGTGCTAATATTTCCTTGATACTTTCTTTATAACATTAACTCAACGGGTCGAATCTATAGGGATGAGAAGCGATAGAAACATTAACGTCAGTTGTTAACAAGTTCTTCTTTGTTAAAAGAATAAAAAAAGAAAAGAAATCCAGAAGTGATAGGTGGATAAGACGAGAAAATCGGCGATGTAAAAACAAATGAGAAGTGGTTGTGGAATCGGTAAAACAAAAGCAAGAAAGGTTAAATAAAAAGTGAAGTGATTTAAGAAGTGGTTGAAAACAAAAAGAAAATGAAATAAAGGTGAACTAAGAAGTTGGTGAAAACATCGATAAGAAATTGATAAAAAGATTTTGAAAATAATTTTAAAATAAAGTAAAGAGAAGAAGGAAACTATGAAGAAAACTCATGATTACTAACTACTAATTGCTCCACTAAGCATGTTAACCTCTTAGTGATAGTTGCCTCACATGGATCCTTGATCATCACTAATCCTTGGCTTCAAGAGACGATACAAAGTATGGCTTATAAAATTATTCTTCCGCATTCAAACACATCCATTCTACACAACAAGTTGAAAGCTACTATTAGATCATCAAAACCAAGTAGAGGTGAGCATGAAATAAGAAGACATTGTAAGTTAGCTTGTTAGGGGTTAGATGTTAAAATGTTAGAATCCATCATCACGAGCCATCAATGGCTCTTGAAAGAGCAAGGCCTTGTAGAGGTTATCAGATTCATGTGGATTATCAAGTAAATGGTTATTAGTTAGATTGCCATGAGAATAAAAACTAGCAAAGCATCATGTAGAAGATGGAGGAGATTAGAATGGAGAACAGAGGAGACATCTTTACATAAATTGTCACCATCTATTACATCAATATCTCTCTATCTCTCTCTGAATCAACTCAGCCCTACTATAAGATCTAAAAAAGAAATAAAAATACAAAAGAAATGAAGAAGAAAATCCTAATCTACAACTAGAAGAGAGAGAACCTAGACTACTCGCTAATCTGCTCGTGTCTCAGGTCTCTGCAGGGGTATTATAGGCAATAGAAGGGTACAGAAGATGAGACGAGGCCACGCATCGAAAATCAACGCGTGGCTCACCAAGATGGTTGCGTAAACGCTACCATAGCCGCATTTTCGCGGCCATACTAGGGATTTAGGTCCTGGTTTTGGCAAGCGGTTTCGTCTCGCTTCGGGGACCTTATAGGTATTCTCGGATTTTGGTATTTGGATCCGAATTTTCGTCAGATTTACCTGGAATTTCTGGATCAAATGCATCTTCTAGATTCTCTCCAGCTTGGCCTCCAAGAAATGAGATTTAATTACTGGAATTAGGTTAAATTAGGCTCTTATTACTCCTTTGCGCCTAGACTCTTGATTATCTGCAAAAATAGACCAAAACATGGGTGAGAAGCGTCATTTTATTCATAAATCTGTAGAAAAATGCAATATAAAAATGCAGAATCGTAGACTAATCACACCCCCACACTTATCCTTTGCTCATAAACTGTTAATGCTTCTATCGCCTCCTATCCCTGTGATTAGTCTACAATTTTACACTTTTATATCGCATTTTCCTACCAATTTATGAATAAAATATCATTTCTAACCCGTGTTTTGGTCTATTTTCCAGATAATCAAAAGTTCAAGGGCATAGGGGTAATAAGAGCTTAATTATATCCATTATAGGTAATTAAATCCAGATTTCTTGATGACCAAGCTAAAGAGTTTCTAGAAGATATATTGAATCTAGATGTTGGCGTGTGTCTGACGAAAATCCGGACACAAATACCCAAATCCAAAATTACATGGAAGGTGATTGTTACACGTATTTGCATTTTATACCACCTTTATACCTTGCATATTGTATATTAAATGTGATTTTTAATCCCTAGTTTCTCTATTTTTGCAGATCCACACTTTAAAGAGAAGAAGTCATTAACCACTTTAATTAGTGATAATTAAAGGGTTAAATCAAAAAGAGCCAAAAAGATCAAATCAGATCTCACCAAGATCCGCGCGCCAATTGGAGAATCCAAGTAGTCCACGTGGCTAACTACCCAACTACCAAATCCCACCAGAAAATCTGGGCTCAACGGCCCAGATTTGGCCGCAGATTCTGCGGATCTCCCAGATCCGGCGGCCGTTTGGAAACGGTTGAGCCTCGGATTTCGTGCCAACGGTCAAGATTCCAGAGACTTCTCAAATTTGCCTATAAATAGCTGGCCAAGGGTCTGCGTGAGATCTAGTGAAGAGAGAGAGAAAATTAGGGATTTGTTGTAATTTTTGTTCTAGGTTTTTAGTTCTCTTCTCCTTCCTCCTTGAGTTCTAGACAAATTGAGAGAGAGATTTCAGTTTGAGAGCTTGTAATCAAGAGAGTGACACTCTTGAATCAAGGATGCATCAATGGAGCTTTCATCTTCTCTTTGCAAGACTTGAGTATGCTTTCTTTTAATATGCTTTAATTTCTTGCATTTAATTCTAGTTCTAGTTTAATTGCTTAGATCTTTGCTTTATATGGAGAATTGTAGCTTTGTTATTAGTTTAATGGAGGGCTTAGTTCTTGTTGCATGGCTAGCTAAGACTCACCTAGGTACTACTATCTCTTGGTTGATTGTCTACTTCAATTCTTGCATAATTCTATGTTTCTTGTGAATTCCAATGAAGTATGGTTGTATCCTTTGGTAATGGCTTGTTAGATCTCCATATGAATTATGTGCCTCTTATAAGAGCCTTTGATGAAACATAAGGATGGATCACCAAGGATGTGTCACTTGTGTAGCAAGATCAACTCATGTACTTCAAGCTAACTTTGTAGTTAAGCTATGAATGTTCAAAAGAGTTTTTGATTCTTCTAACCTAGCACTAATTGAGTACTAAGCCTATAGTTCCTCAATGAACATCTAGTAAGAGAACATAAGATTCAAGATGAGGTATCAAGCTAACTAACTAAAAAGGAACACTAGTCTTCAAGAAGGAAGACCACACTTGAACATGCAAGCTATCTTCAATTGCCTATGATTCAATATGAGGCAATCTTGCAATCAACATAGAGTTAGTATGTTAGCAATGAGGTGTAGTTAGGCTAGCCATGCATCTTTCTATCAAAAGAGTTTACACACTTTCTTCTAGCATTCTTTTCTTTACATTACACTTCATTCTTTTCATTTCTTTTTCCACAATTGAATTTCTTTTTCCACAATGAACCAATCCACCATTTCTTGTACATTTCTTGCAATTGTGTAATTAACAAAGAAGAGATCTCGTTTCTTTTTCTCACTCATATCGTAACGCTTCTACGCTAGCTCTCCTTGTGGTTCGACTCGGTATAGCTATATGCTATAGCGAAAGATTGGACAAGGTATATCAATTACATATTTGAAGTGAACAAGATCAAAGGTGAACTCTAAACCTTATCTTTAATACCTAATTCTTGTGCAAGAACTTCACATACCTTGTTGATACACAATCAATTTTTGGCGCCGTTGCCGGGGAGAGCAACGGTATTCTTAAAAGTGAGAAACTAAACGATATATCTTCTCTGTTGCAGGTACAGGTTGAAGATTCAGAAATTTTTGCACATCAGAAACATACAAGTGGACCTGAGCCTCTGCTCTCGAAAGCAGAGACTAGGATCCCTCCAAAGTGCCGCAGATTCCTGGCTTTTGTCGTAGAATCGCGGCACAGAGGAGTTCACTACTAATCTGTTTTCTGCAGGGCTTTGCTCTCTGCTAATTACTTCTGCTGATATACCTGAAATCTTGTATTCTTCACCTGATATTTGCTAATCAACAGTAAAAAATTTGGTGTAAATTATTAAAAATTGTTTAGACATCTTGCATTATAGGCACGTGTCTTTCAATTACTTTACATTTACTGTTGAAGAGCGCGGGGGACAAGGTACGTACGCATAAGCATATAGACTAGGATTCACTCGTTGTTTGATTTAATTAAGCTTTGAGTGATCTTTGGTTGTTTACATCGTACACTTGCACGAATCAACTCTAAGGGCAAATCCCATAACCAAGATAAGGTGGGGATTTTATCACCCCTTCCTTAGCCCACAAACCATTTTCCCCACGTACTCACAATCCTAAGCTTCTAAATAAAAAAATTGCTAGACGTTGGCCCTAGGGACATCCGGACTCATCTAGGATTTTCTTACGGGGGAAAAGTGTTGGAAAGTGACTTTTGTAAAATCGGTGTCTAGGAAAGGGGTTGAGGGCCGAAAGCCCGAAGATTGTTGGTTACTTAATTAAGGAACGTCTTCGGACGGAAAACCTCCAACAACCTTACCCTTCCCTTGCCGATTTGCTTATAGTCAAAGTCCACACCAAACCTCCTGTGGACGATCTATCGTTAGAGTCGTCTAGGTCCAGGAAACCTAGAAAGCTTGGATTGATTTTTCTTTTTTCTTGATTGTTATTTTTCCTTTTCCGCTTGACTGAAAGGTGCACGTTGACTGTGTAATTGTATGCGAGAGTGGTATCGAGAACCAATTTCTTCTAGGCTTGTGAGAACTTCTACACTGCCACATACACCACCACTCGACACAATCATGACCAATAACGTGTCGCTGCAGGACAAGTTCTATCCTATCCGCACATCAATTCCTTCTTGTATTCTCCTCCCGACACTAATGACCATAATTTTGAGTTGAAACCTCAGTTCATAAACACTCTTCCACGATTTCATGGATTAGATTCTGAGGATGCTTACGTCTTCATACGAGAGTTTGAAGAAGTATGCCTCATGATGAGGATTTCCCAGTTGACAGAGGATGCTGTAAGACTTAGATTCATCCCGTTTACACTAAAAGATATTGCAAAGAAGTGGCTGTACAGTCTTCCTGTCAGCTCAATCTCTTCATGGATGAGTTCGTTAAGGTCTTCCTTAAAAAATTCTATCCTATCCATAAAACAGCCCTCATGCGTATATAATGCAATTCAAACAAGAACCCAATGAGCCGTTCTGGAAGTACTTTGAGCGCTTTAAGGACCTAGTAGCCCTGTGTCCCCATCATGGTATAGAGAAATGGCGCCAATGCCAGATTATCTATGATGGACTGGACTATCAGACTAAGACTCTCCTTGAAACTATGTGTCAAGGAGAATTTCTTAAAAGGATGAAGACCAGGGTTGGGACCTTTTTGAGGCTCTAGCGGAGAAAACTATCCAGTGGGAATCCTGCTCTGAGAAACCCACACCAACAACTTCCAGAACTGGTTTACATTCTATAGGGTCCTCGATAGCTGCAGAGGCTAAGATAACTCAGTTGATGAAGAGGATTGAATTGCTAGAATCCAGGGAAAATTCTGTTGTTAGTCAAGTCAACCCATCATCAGTAGCTAGCCCATCACCTATGGCTAGCCCTGCACCTATAATCCACCCGGGTTGTACTTACTGCCATGATTTGAATCATGTGTTGGAAGAGTGTCCAGTGTATTACTCTCAAAATTTTCAGGAGAATACGAATGCCATGTACACCAGACCCACCTACAATCCTTACTCCAAAACCTATAATCCGGGATGGCGAAACCATCCGAACTTCTCTTGGAGTCAGTCTGGCCCTGAGCAGCCGAGACAACCATTTCCACATCAACAATACCCTGCTCAGGCACATCCACCGATTTACCACCAAAACCCACCAAATTTCAATTCATATCATAGTCCACCCAGATTCCAACCATATCAAAATTCTGTGCCATATCAAGCTAATTTTCAACCCCAGTATCAACAACAACAACAGCATCAACCACCCAATCCTTCAGATAAGAAAATTTCCGAATTGGAGAAAATGATTGAAACCTTGTCGAAAACCCAAGCAGCTATGATGAACAATCAGCAGCAGGATATGAATAAACTGCAAATCCAAATAGGACAGTTGGCTAATTCCCTAACTGAAAGGCAAAAAGGAATGCTGCCTAGCCAACCTGTGCCTAATCCCAAAGCTCATTTTCCTCTGCACGAAGTTGAAAACTCGGGACCCAGCCAAAGCCAATGCCAAGCCATTCATATCCTTAGGTCTGGGAAACATATAGACAATAAGGTTTCAAATCAGTCTCCAAAATCTGTGCCAATACCACCACCTTCTGTTCCAATCCAACCCATGCAAAATAGTTCTTCTTCGAGTTCACAACCATCCACATCCCAGTCTAAAGGAAAAGAGAAAGTTGATGAGCAAACATATAAGCCTGTTGTACCCTTTCCAAACAGGCTCAATAATCATAAGAATAATGCTCACATGGAGAAGATAAGAGAGATATTTAACCAAGTACAAATCAATATCCCTCTCTTAGATGCTATTCAACAGGTCCCATCATACGCCAAGTTTCTGAAAGAGATGTGTACTAAGAAGAGAAAGGCAAATGTCCCTAAGAAAGTCTTTTTGGCTTCCAACCTGAGTGAATTGCTTAATGGTCCAATCCCTGTAAAGTACAAAGATCCAGGGAGCCCTACCATTTCTTGTATCATAGGGCAGACCACTGTAAATAGGGCTTTGCTAGACTTGGGCGCAAGCATCAATCTTCTTCCTTTTCCGTATACCAACAGTTAGGGTTAGGCAATCTTCGTCCAACCCAGATGACCATACAGTTGGCTGACCGCTCTGTAAAGATTCCCAAGGGGGAGATTACAGATGTTTTGATACGGGTCGGGGATTCATTTACCCCGTGGACTTTATCGTTCTTGAGACACAACCCGTACACAATCACAGAGCGCAGACACCTGTCATTCTAGGACGTCCTTTCTTAGCCACCGCGAATGCGATCATCAACTGCCGAAATGGATCAATGCGGCTGACGTTCGGAGATATGACGAAGGAGGTGAATGTCTTCCATCTGGGGAAGCAACCAAGGGATGTGGAACATGAGTCTTTTGATGTAAACTTGATAGAGGGATTAACCAGCGAACACGTGGAGGAGATGGAATATGAATCTGAAGAGGAATTTGAGTTAGAATCTGATGACCTAACTCTTGATCAAATTGTTGAAAGGACTACTAATTCCACCCCTATTCTTCCCTTGCACCATGAGCAATCATTGATAGATCCAGTCCCTTCTACTGAGCTTAAGGTTCTTCCTGACCATCTCAAGTACAAGTACTTGGGTGAGAAAGAGTCCTTTCCTGTTATCATTGCATCCAATCTCACGGAACAACAAGAAGAGGACCTTCTGAAAGTGCTAAGGGAAAATAGAGAAGCCATTGGTTGGACTATGGCTGATATCAAGGGGATTAGTCCTTCCATTGTCCAACATAGAATTCACTTGACGGAAGATGCTAAGCCTAAAAGAGACCCACAGCGGAGACTTAACCCATTATGCAAGAAGCTGTTAGATCGGAGATTCTGAAACTCTTAGACAATGGGATCATATATCCCATATCCGATAGTCAATGGGTTAGTCCAGTTCATGCTGTGCCTAAGAAAGCTGGATTTACGGTGGTGGAAAATGAGAATAAAGAACTAATACAAACACGTCTTCCAACGAAGATTCGAGTTTGTATTGATTATAGGAACTGAACACCGCCACACGTAAAGACCACTTTCCTCTTCCATTTATCGATCAAATGCTGGAAAGATTGGCGGGGCACGAGTATTACTGTTTCCTGGATGGATATTCAGGATATAATCAGATCCCAATTGCTCCCGAGGACCAAGATAAGACAACCTTCACCTGTCCGTTTGGAACATTTGCATACCGAAGGATGCCCTTCGGCCTTTGCAATGCTCCAGCAACGTTTCAACGTTGCATGTTGAGCCTGTTCTCGGACATGGTGGAGAAATTTTTAGAAATTTTTATGGATGACTTTTCGATATATGGGGATTCATTTGAGCAGTGCTTGTACCATCTGAAGTTGGTTTTGCAACGATGCACGGAAAAGAATTTGACACTTAATTGGGAAAAGTGTCATTTCATGGTCAAGCACGGAATTATACTGGGACACAAGATATCAAGAATAGGAATCGAGGTTGACAAGTCGAAGGTGGAGGTTATTACCAAGCTCACTGAACCACAATGTTTAAAAGACATTAGATCTTTCTTAGGGCACGCTGGTTTCTATAGGAGATTCATTCAAGGGTTTAGCAACATTGCGAGACCTTTGACAAATCTCCTAGGGAAAGATGTACCCTTCATTTTTGATGAGGAATGTCACAAATCGTGGAAAGAGCTTAAGGATAGACTTGTCTCTGCGCCAATCATCTCTGCACCAGACTGGACCAAACCGTTTGAGATCATGTGTGACGCCTCTGACTTTGCTATAGGCGCTGTTTTAGGACAGCGTATTGATAATAGGCAGCACGTGATCTATTATGCTAGCAGAACACTAAACGATGCCCAACTCAATTACACGACCACTGAAAAGGAATTTTTAGCGGTTGTTTTTGCGTTGGAGAAATTTCGACAATATCTGCTAGGGTCCAGGACCATAATTTTTACTGATCACTCCGCCCTGAGGTACTTGATGCAAAAGAAGGACGCTAAGGCAAGATTGATTCGATGGATCCTTCTTTTGCAAGAGTTTGACTTGGAGATAAAAGATAAAAAGGGCGTTGAGAACGTGGTTACAGATCATTTGTCAAGAATCCCGAACGCACCTCATGAGAAAATACCGATTAATGAAGACTTTCCTGACGAGCACATTCTCGAGATACGTGGAGAGCCCTGGTATGCCGATATAGTGAATTACCTGGCTACCAGGCAAATTCCTTCCCATTGGTCAGGACAAGACAAACATCGTTTCCTGAGACAAATGCGGTTCTTCTTTTGGGATGAACCGTATTTATTTAAGTACTGTCCTGACCAAATTATACGGAGATGCCTTCCAGAGGATGAACATCAGAGTGTTTTGACATTCTGTCACAAGTTAGCTTGCGGTGGACACTTTGGTCCACGGAAAACTGCGGAAAAAGTGCTTCAGAGTGGATTCTATTGGCCCACTCTCTTTAAGGATGCCTATACCTTTTGCAAGCTTTGTGATAGATGTCAAATGACGGGTCGTATTACACAAAGAAACATGATGCCCCTCACACCCATCTTGGAAGTCGAAATTTTTGACCTCTGGGGCATCGATTTTATGGGACCCTTTCCTCTGTCCTACGGTAACCAATACATCTTGGTAGCCGTAGATTATGTTTCTAAGTGGGCTGAAGCGATTCCTACACGGACAAATGACAACCAAGTTGTCATTAAGTTTTTAAGAGAGAACATCATTTCGCGTTTCGGAGCCCCCCGTGCGATACTGAGCGACAATGGGAGTCATTTTTGCAATAGGGCTTTTGAAGCCTTGATGCGGAAATACTCTATTACTCATAAACTATCCACGGCTTATCATCCTCAAACCAATGGGCAAGTTGAGGTAACAAACAGACAGATAAAACTCATTCTAGAGAAAACTGTAGGACAGAATCGTAAGGATTGGTCCATCAAACTGACTGATGCCTTATGGGCATACAGGACCGCTTACAAGACTGTCCTCGGTATGTCTCCGTACAGAGTTATATTTGGAAAACCATGTCATTTGCCCGTTGAGTTAGAACACCGTGCACTATGGGCTTTAAAGCAGCTGAATCTAGATTTGGATAAAGCCGGTGTTCTCAGGAAGCTGCAGCTATCCGAGCTGGAAGAGTTACGAAACGAAGTATACGATAACGCTCGGATTACGAAGCACAGAACCAAGCTTTTTCACGACAAATCCATTCACAGGAAGATTTTTGTTGTCGGCCAAAGGTCTGTTATATAATTCTCGACTCCACCTTTTCCCTGGTAAACTACGAACCAGGTGGTCAGGGCCTTTCATTGTTCAGAATGTTTTTCCCACGGAGCAATCGAGATTCTTGACCCAACTAATGGCAACACATTTACTGTAAACGGTCAACGTCTCAAGCCATTTTTTACCACGGATTCCTTGTCACACGACATTCACGAATTGGGTCTTTACGACCCAGTTTATTTGTGACATTTTCATTTGTATAATTTCCCATGCATTCTCCTGAATATCATTTTAGGGACCACACTTGTAAATATTTTTTCTTTTACACTTTTTTGTAAATAAAAAAAAATATAATAAAATAAAAAAAAATAAAAATAAAAATATTTTTTTTTGGGATTGTTGTGCATGAAAAGAATTTCACATCCCTAGGATTCTCTTTCTTCCCTAGGATTCCATTCATATTCCAAATCCTTTGACCTAGGGTGTAATACCCCGTTCCCGAATACGTACTTAGTTGCGTATTCAGATTTTCGATCGTATTTTGTCGATTTGTTTCCTGTATTTATTCTGTATTATGAATTCCTTATATGATTGTTTTGTCTTGGATTTGGATTCGTGGTCTCGGGGTCAGCCCCAGTCTGAACCAGGGACCCGATCATAGTATATTATTCGATATGGTCTTTCCGGTGATTAGATTTGACCGATTTCAGTTTCAAATATTATTTTCCATTATTATAAATTTTCTATGATTTTCTGGATTTTTCTTGAATTAAAAGGAATTTCTTCAAAACGGTGTCGGCCAGTGCCGCTGACCGATTCCTGGATTTTTATTTCACAAACGGTTTGGAATTTCTAAATGATTCTTTAGACTTTATTTCTTAGAATAATATTTTCTACCTACATGCTTTTTCTGAGGATTTTATAATTTTATGAAAATTCCAACGGAGTCGGTAGATAACTGGTTCCGGGATTTTTAGTTTTAGAACTATAAAGTATTTCTTAAAACGGATTTCACCATTATTCTTAATATAATATTATGGATTTTTGATAATTATTTCGGGTCGTTCCGAGATACTTGAATTTCGGACGATTCCGGTATTTTCCGAAATGTTTTCCGTATCCTCGATTTAAACCCGGGTATCTGTCCTTTCAATATTTTCCAATTCTGATTCCAAGAAAATATCTTCTCATTTCAATTTCTTTTCCATTTTTCCTTTTCCTTTATTTCTTTCTTTCCTCCACAAGCTAAAGCATTTCCATTTTCCAAAATTCCAATAATTCCACACTCTTCCACACACTTCCCACAAAAATATCTCTCTTTCTCTCCCTCTTCCATGGCCGGCCAAGTGGCCAAGAGAAGGACACTCACCCCTCCTCCACTTTGCAAATAACCCCCTCTCATCTACTCTAATTTCACTTCCTTCACAAATTCCAAATCATATAAAAACATTCCTTTACAATTCCATCTCTTTTTCTTCACTTCACCAAAAGAAATCCCCTTCACCAAAATCCTCCTCCATCTCAACTCAACCTCCAACTTCAAGAGCTTCATCTAGGGCATCATCAAGGTCTTCATCTTCAACCACCAACTCCCAAAGCAACACCAAGATCATCTTCTCCACCTCAAGCAACTTCAACTTCAACAACTACTTTTGGATTGAGGCCATCATCTCCACCTTGGGATCCTTTCAAGACTACAAAGCTTCACCTAACCAATCCTAGTGAGTATTTTTACTCACCAAGACTTGTTTCATTCCTAAGCATACTTGTATCTCCATATCTTGTGTTCATATGTCATAAAAATCCTATTTTTAGACCATCCAACACAACCAGCAGATTCTGCCCTGTATTCTGTTTTTGACCACGATTAGTCGACTTGACCTAGGACCTAGTCGACTAGAAACCCTTAGATTGGAACGTAATCTTTTCTGATTCACAGTTTTAGTCGACTCATTTTATTTGTTAGTCGACTACATATCTCTATTAGTCGACTACACCTTGACCCTAGTCGACTAACCTTTTCTTGAAATCAGAAAACCCAACTCTCGGCTCCAGTCGACTTATCATAAATATTAGTCGACTTGAGACCCCTAGTCGACTACCCTTTTTACCTTAGTCGACTTACCTTTTCCTGAACCAAAACCTTAACTCTCTGTATCACAGATTTAGTCGACCTAACATAACTGTCAGTCGACTTGACGTGTCTGTTAGTCGACTACCCCATTTTCTTAGTCGACTAACCCTTCTAGTAGTCGACTATTTTCCAACCTAGTCGACTAACTTATGGCTGTCTGTTATAGTTGATTTCCTTTTTGACTTTGTATTTTATCCTCGATACATGTACTATATATTGTTCTTACTTGTACTTCATGACTTGTACTTTATAACCTATTACTTGATGTATGTCATCTCTAGTCACTTCATATTTCCATTTCCATGTGACTGCTTGTTTCATTCTTGTTCATGTACACTATCTGTGATATGCCTACTTCTTTATCGTACACTATGCGTGGCTGACCCTTCGTGGTCATTGAACTCTGGATTTCTATTATATTATCATTGCCATGTCATTACTTCAGACCGTCAATTTCACGTTTCCTTTTAACACATGTATATCACCTGACTTCTACTGTGTTATCACCTGACCACTTGGCATGCTACCACTTAGTAAGATCCTCTTGTTATGACATGACTTACCTGACTATTATCAATCTCTTATCATGTTTGATTGCTTGCTAAATATCACCATCCTGTCATGCTATCACTTTACACCCAGCATGATATATTTGACTTGTGATTATTACCTTTACGGGAACTTGCCTTATTATCCTGTATCATGATCAGTGACCTGTTTTCCTGCTTTACATGCAATGACTTGACTATATAGTACTTATGTACTCCAGATTTCCTGATCATGTCCTGATTCTATTATTCCCGTAAAGTGATAATTAAACTATTGAATCCTAAAATGGACCAACTTGTATTGGGTCGGGGGAAACATGCGGATATCGATATGTGTTCGTGTTTACAGTGGTATTAGGCATGTTGTGCAACTGAATAACCGGTCTGACCTGAGGGCCACCAGGGGACCGAGGGGAGAGCTGGCTCCCTATACGACTGTTATATAGGGCATACATAAGTCCCTCCTCCTGGATAAGCCTTGCGGCTGGCTTCCGTTTCCATGCAACGAACAAACTGTGACCGTGGTCCCGGGCAAGTACGGGACCCACTGTGAACATAGTTCGTTGATACCCCCGCTGTTTCCAATAACAACCTCGACTTTCTTATATATGGATGTATGTGAGTTGGGATATATACCGGTATATACCGAGACACATACCTAGATATATGGGTTAGACGAGTAATAATAATAAGACACCTGTTATGTTATGACTCTTACTATACCTGTTATGTCATAATCCTTGTTATGATTCCTGTATTCTTGTTAGACCTGATACATTATGATTCTAGTTCCTGTTATACCTCTTACATGTTTCTGTCATAACTACTTTATTATTCCTTCGACTTACTAGTCTTGTAAAGCCGTAACTCAAGCTTACACACAGTCTTTCCATCTTTATTTCGTTATACTTCCATTACTTGCTGGTTCATGTTTCTTATACTGATTCTAACCCTCTTATTCATGTCTCTTAGCCATTTGGCTGTAGTCTGTTTATTATTGGGAGGTCCTGACTCCCTTGGATTTGTATGTTCAGGTTTAGAAGCTGGATCGAAGTGGAGCCATCCACAGTAGATTGAGCTTTCCTTAGAGAGCAGTCAGATTAGCTCCAGTTCCTTCGTGCCAGCCATCTCTTTTGACTCACGAGATCTACATCCTTCTCGTGAGCATTTTGTGTTTATATTGTATATTTTACTTTTGGACTTGTTTATGATAAAAGATACATGTAATGTGTAATATTTTATCATAACCTGTGATGACTTTGTGTTTGTACCTTTATGTTGGCATATTGTGTATACCACGCTTTGTGTTGTACTCTGATCCTTGCTTGTACTTTTATGCTTAGCGTATATACGTGGGGGCATTTTCTGACCTACGTATATACGTCGCAGTGACGTCCCCGTATCCGTGGAATCGGGGCGTTACATAGGGTTATAATTATAATATTGACCTAGGGATAAATTTGGACATCCCTTTTTACCTACCCCTATAAATACCTCTTTACTTGCCTCTTCTCCCTCAAACGCCGAATCCTTTCAGATCTGAGAAGCCTCTTCCAAACCCGACCTCTGTAAAAATTCCCTTCACCAGATTCTTCAACTCTGCCGCAAAAACCCATTCCTGGCCGCAGATCCGCCGCATTCCGGCCATCTCTGGTGTTCAGAAAAAGTCTGATCGGCCGATTTCCTCTGCTGGTTGTAGATCCAGAATAACTTTTTCAACCTCTTTTCCGAGTGCCTTCTGCACTGCTGTTTGGATTTCCCCCCAAGATCTCCGGGGGTGGTTTGCAACTTTCTCTCTCTAAATCCTTTGTGTTACAATTCCTTAGCATAGATGGCACCAAATCTATATGTGGAGAGGGATTTTTCTGCACTCTTTAATGAAAGTGGGGGATATGGGCATATTTTTGTGGATCGCATCCGCGCTTGGAATTGGTACACTTTGGTGTTTGATCACAATGAGCATGAAGCTTTTTATTGCCCCGATCTTGTGAACACATTTTACAATTCAATAGATTATGCCTCTGTGAATCATGACCCATACCAATTTGTATCTCACATGCCATTTGGTGACATTTGGGTCACACTTCCACTTCTTGAACAAATCACTCATGCACCCATTTATCCCCATCCTAGCGAACCCTTGCCCTTAATCGATTACTTAACTATCATGGTGTACGCTGCACCGTCCAGGATCGTGGGCTCAAAGCCCAATCTACATTCAGAAATATTCATTGTGTTGGACGTTGGATCCAACGAAACATTCTAGGGCTAGAACACACATCTTCCTTCAATAGACCTGTGCTACAGATTATTCATGACTTGATGACACAGAATCACACGGTCTGTTTAAATCGAACTATCTTCCGTTCAATTATTGAAAACTCCTCTCGCACTCGGGGTGCAAAGTTTTCTCATCCTATATTAATTACACGTCTGTGTCAACATTTCTTGCCAGACGCTGTTTTTTCTACATTTGACCGAGTGACGATTACGCTAGAAAGACCCACAAGCTCTTACAATAGCTGCTTGCAGGCGCTCTGGACACCCAGTGCCTTGCATGAGACTGTACCTGTGGAGTCCTCTTCAGAGGAAAGCTTACAGGAGGTAGACGAGCCCCAATTCTGGAGACAGGAACCCCCAACGGAACCAAAAGCCTTCATGTCTACTATTTGGAAAGGCATGAAGAGGATATTTCGGGGACAAGTCAGGCTTAGGAAGAAAGTGGAGGAAGAATCATCCAGGTTATCCTCTCGTTTAGATGGGATGGAGGCGGCATTGAGGAGGACACAATCAGCTGGACCTAGCACCACCGCGGGTCCAAAACGACAGAGGGAGTAGTTTTGTCCTTTACCTATTTTATGCATCATTTCATATCGCATACATTGAGGACAATGCATGAGATAGGTATGGGGGGGTAGATGCTGACATAGGATTTTTCATTTTATTTTTAGGATTTTTTTATTTTTAGGATTTTTCATTTTCTTTTTAGGTTTTTACTTTTCTTTGTAGATTTTCTATTTTTTGTTAGATTTTATTTTCTTTTAGAAAATATATATAAAAAAAACTTTTTGAAATAAGAGACAAAGTTTAGATCTATTTTTAAGAAAATTAAGATGTATCTTAGAAATTAAGAAAGCCTTAATTATGACATCTTAAACCTAGTTGAAATAATAGATCTTGTTTGAAATTATAGGATAAGTAAGTAAAATTGGGGAGATATTTTTATCTTGAATTAAGCCTTAGATAGTAAGCACTTCACACTTACACAATTTTTGGGATGGAAACAAAGACCTAAAATGCCATAAAATTAAAACAAAAAAAAAAAGAATAAAACATCACCTATTAAGCTGGAGAATTGTGCCTCAAGAAGCATGGTTACTCACGCCTAACGGTGATCTCACTTATTAAGCTGGATAAATGTGCCTCAAAAAGCATGATTATTCACGCTAACGGTGATAAAATAAATAATCCCCTTTAGTTTTGTGGCCTTTTTCACTCGAGTCCTTTAACCCGAGGGATGTTTTCTCATCTGGTGCCCTAGAACCATCTGGTTTGGGAGTCATCGGTTATAGGCTCGCTACATGGGTGAACTAGAAAGCCTAAGAAAACTAAGGGAAGAAAAAAAAAAGAGAGAATAAATATGGCTTTATGGCTTGAGTTGAAATCCCAGAAATTTTCACTGAACACGGTGTGCATACTATCTAGGTTTATGAAAGATAAATATTCAATCCAATTTTGAATTCTTACCTTAATTAAGAACAAGATCTTGCATGGAGACTAAGTTTAAGGAAGAATGATTATAGGTGGACTTATGACCTTAGATCACTTATATTTTTGCAAAAAATAGTTCGAAAACATGTCTCTCTTTCAAAATGCATTTTCAAAACACTAACATTTGTTTTCTTTTTTATGGATTTTGTGGGTGCAATCCGCTGAAAACCCTCAGGAGACAACACTCCTCCTGTAGGGTAACCTAGAGGTTTAACGGCTTGTTGCACATGCTCAGTGCAATCGTGTCACCTACGAAAGTGGTGTAATAATTAGTTAGGATTTTATTTTTTTCTTTTTCTTTCATTTTTGCTCGAGGACGAGCAAAAGCTAGGTATGGGGGTGTGATTGTTACACGTATTTGCATTTTATACCACCTTTATACCTTGCATATTATATATTAAATGTGATTTTTAATCCCTAGTTTCTCTATTTTTGCAGATCCACACTTTAAAGAGAAGAAGTCATTAACCACTTTAATTAGTGATAATTAAAGGGGTTAAATCAAAAAGAGCCAAAAAGATCAAATCAGATCTCACCAAGATCCGCGCGCCAATTGGAGAATCCAAGTAGTCCACGTGGCTAACTACCCAACTACCAAATCCCACCAGAAAATCTGGGCTCAACGGCCCAGATTTGGCCGCAGATTCTGCGGATCTCCCAGATCCGGCGGCCGTTTGGAAACGGTTGAGCCTCGGATTTCGTGCCAACGGTCAAGATTCCAGAGACTTCTCAAATTTGCCTATAAATAGCTGGCCAAGGGTCTGCGTGAGATCTAGTGAAGAGAGAGAGAAAATTAGGGATTTGTTGTAATTTTTGTTCTAGGTTTTTAGTTCTCTTCTCCTTCCTCCTTGAGTTCTAGACAAATTGAGAGAGAGATTTCAGTTTGAGAGTTTGTAATCAAGAGAGTGACACTCTTGAATCAAGGATGCATCAATGGAGCTTTCATCTTCTCTTTGTAAGACTTGAGTATGCTTTCTTTTAATATGCTTTAATTTCTTGCATTTAATTCTAGTTCTAGTTTAATTGCTTAGATTTTTGCTTTATATGGAGAATTGTAGCTTTGTTATTAGTTTAATGGAGGGCTAAGTTCTTGTTGCATGGCTAGCTAAGACTCACCTAGCTACTACTATCTCTTGGTTGATTGTCTACTTCAATTCTTGCATAATTCTATGTTTCTTGTGAATTCTAATGAAGTATGGTTGTATCCTTTGGTAATGGCTTGTTAGATCTCCATATGAATTATGTGCCTCTTATAAGAGCCTTTGATGAAACATAAGGATGGATCACCAAGGATGTGTCACTTGTGTAGCAAGATCAACTCATGTACTTCAAGCTAACTTTGTAGTTAAGCTATGAATGTTCAAAAGAGTTTTTGATTCTTCTAACCCTAGCACTAATTGAGTACCAAGCCTATAGTTCCTCAATGAACATCTAGTAAGAGAACATAAGATTCAAGATGAGGTATCAAGCTAACTAACTAAAAAGGAACACTAGTCTTCAAGAAGGAAGACCACACTTGAACATGCAAGCTATCTTCAATTGCCTATGATTCAATATGAGGCAATCTTGCAATCAACATAGAGTTAGTATGTTAGCAATGAGGTGTAGTTAGGCTAGCCATGCATCTTTCTATCAAAAGAGTTTACACACTTTCTTCTAGCATTCTTTTCTTTACATTACACTTCATTCTTTTCATTTCTTTTTCCACAATTGAATTTCTTTTTCCACAATGAACCAATCCACCATTTCTTGTACATTTCTTGCAATTGTGTAATTAACAAAGAAGAGATCTTGTTTCTTTTTCTCACTCATATCGTAACGCTTCTACGCTAGCTCTCCTTGTGGTTCGACTCGGTATAGCTATATGCTATAGCGAAAGATTGGACAAGGTATATCAATTACATATTTGAAGTGAACAAGATCAAAGGTGAACTCTAAACCTTATCTTAATACCTAATTCTTGTGCAAGAACTTCACATACCATGTTGATACACAATCAGAAGGTCCTCGAAGCGAGACAAAACCGATCGCCAAAATTAGGGACCTAAGTCCCTGATATGGCCTCGGAAATGAGGCTATGACCATATTCATTTAAGGTAACCAATTACAGTTGGGCTAAAAAATTTCAGCTGTTAAAATTTTGCTATGTGCAGAACCGGGATTAGGCTAGTAATTAGCTTAAAGATGGAAGCTTTTCAACATATCATCTTGAAAATTAAATCTTTCTTAATTTTAATTAGACTCGACGTAAATTATTGCATAATGAAAATAGGCTTGTAGAAGTCATGTTCTAAAATTCTCAATTTAAGTACTAGTTTCAAACTCTGTGTTTACAAGCATCACATAGTCTAAAGTTGTCATTTTTATAGAGTTGCAAGTAGTTTGGATCAAGGTTATCCTACTTTTAACATTTACTTTTGTTGCTTAAAGAAAAATGAAATAACCAGGGTATAAATATCTTTAAAGTAGACTCTATTTCCTTGCTTCTTCCTCTTTCTTTTATCTTCCTTTTCTTCTTCTTTTTTCTCTATCATGACCAGTAACAAAAGGATAGCATAGGCGAGTCGAGAGGAATTTTGGAGGGGAGAGACGATGGAGAAAGAGAAAAATGATGAGGAGAGGGTTATAGGTTTATACAGTGGCGTAATCAGAACACTAAACTTGGAGAGCACACTTTCTTAAATCAATCCAATACTCCATCAATGACTCATAAGAAAACAACTAAAGTGTTACGATTTGTGACTGGAATACATCCGTAAAGGTAGAAGAAACTTCGGAGATCAAAGAATGGACATGCACAAAGAGCTCTACACATTACCAATAGACTAATATTGGGTATAGTCGACTAATCACATGAATTAGTCGACTAATACATTGTATAGTCGACTAGGTTGGCTAACAGAGAGTTATGGTTCTCGAATTTGTCAGAGTAGTCGACTAGTATTTGGGCCTAACCAACTAATACATGATATTAGTTGACTAATGCCCTAGTCTAGTCGACTAATGTGGGGTGGTAGTTTCTTTTTTTGGATCTGTTTACAGATTCGAGTTGGATTGGGTTTTTTTTTTATTTTGAGGTGGTGATTAATCATACTGATGAAGATTTTGTTTAGGAATAGGAGAGTTCTATGGTCTATAAATAGCTGCTTGGGGGTGACCTTCAATGTAATTCAATGAATTTGTGATTCCTAAGAGTGTGATTCGTCTTGGTGAGAAATTCGTGAGAAAAGCTTAGCAATAAGGGTTCGCTGTTC
Organism: Agave tequilana; assembly: GCA_038442645.1. NCBI lineage: Eukaryota > Viridiplantae > Streptophyta > Magnoliopsida > Asparagales > Asparagaceae > Agave > Agave tequilana. Next base: position 92,778 of record JAVJIF010008249.1, read on the forward strand.
TTGACGGTCATCAAGGGCTTGTAATCTTCTCAGCGTAAGGTGTAAGTCATTCTTATTATACTCCCCCGAAGTCTTAATAAAGTTTGTCTCCCATCTCTCATGGATATAAACATGATCTGTTTGATCGGTAGAACCACGTTATATTGTGTGTTGCCTTCTTATCTACTTTGAAATATCTTCTTTTTTTCCTTCTTCTCGTTGCCTTAACATATCTTGTGGTCTGTCTGAAAGTACACTTAGAGGGGGGTGAATAGGTGTAAGGCTAATCTAATGATAAATAATGCAGAATTAAAAACTAAATGCAATAAACTTAGTGTTAACCAAGAGTGTAGCCGAATTCCCGGTGAAGGGCTTTGGACTATCTCCTCTAATTTCCTCTAAATAAGAGTTGAGGTGCTATATGAAGCTCTCTTGGTTAAACACAAGTATGGGCACACAATCAAACCAAGCATGTTTATGATACAAACAATATGAAACAATGCACAATATAAGGGAGAGAGTTAGAGAAAGTGGATCAAACACAAACACAAGAATATGTTTCGAGGTTCGAGCACCCAGCTCTACATCCCCGCCTTCACACAGAAGGATTTCCACTAATTCGTCACACAGGACTTCCCACACAGGGAACCTTCATTAAGGATTTTGGGCAATACAACTAGGAGTACACAACTCTCTCCACAAATACAACCTCTCACTAGAGGCAAGGCACAACACAAATCACCTCTACACTTAGAGGGATAGGCACTTAGTCAAACAAAATCAAGCTCACACAAGAGGGATAAGGCTCAAAGCCACAACTCAATAATCACCTCTATACTTAGAGGGATTCCAACACAACCTCCACAATCACCTCTCACTAGAGGGATATCAACACAATCACCTCTCACTAAAGGGATGACACAAAGTAAGGAGGGTTACAACATTTGGTGGTTTTCATAACCACAACCAATTTTTCCCACAAAATAGATCCTAATAGATAGGATAGATTGATAAGCTCACGTGTGAGGAAACAAAGAGTTTGAAAATCAAAAACACAAAGAAAAACTCTTGGGAAAACTTCTAGAATAGATAAAAATGAAGATCAAAAATTAGTCCCAAAGACTTCTCCTTTTCTTGATTTTTCCAACCCTTTCAAAAACAAATAAAGATCAAATCTTTAGCAAAAAACTCTCTTAAAACTTGCTGTTAAATACTTAAGAAGATGAAAAATTTTACTCTTAAAATTCTTGTTAAAAACCAGCTCAAATATGGGGTATATATAGCCCCATAGAAATCTGCCCGTTGGCAGCAGGCAAAGAGCAAAATTGCCCATCCGGTTAACTGGCCAGTCGACCGGCCAATGGTCAGATTTCTGACCGTTGTGCCACCGGTCGACCGCCCAGTCGACCGGGCCTGGATCCAGAGAGCAACGGCTTTTTGGCCGGTCGACCGCTCGCTCGATCGGAACTGGATACAGAGAGCAGAACTCTCTGCCGATCGACCGGCCGGTCGACCGGGGCCATTTCTAGAGAGCAGAACTCTCTGGCCGGTCGACCGCCTGGTCGACCGGCCCATCAGCTCAAGCTGGCGTGAACGCTTGTGCACATCGATTGACCGGACCGGTCGACCGGCCGAAGGCTAGGTCCAGGTCTTTAGGGATTGAAAACTTGGTTATTTTGACTTCTAAAAACTCTCATAAAATCACATAAATTTCACAAAAATTAGTTCGTGTTATATCTTTGAAGTATAAATATGTGTGATAAAAATTTAACATATATTTTAAACAATTTGAACCGTTTTTGTGTTCTTGAAATTTTGCCTTAAACTAAAATCCGTATTTTTCAAAACTTGAATTTTTTAAATGCAAATCCGATTTTTTCAAAATACATGTAAATACAAAAACATGATATTTAAACAACTTTTAAGCATGTTGTATATGGATAGAATCTAATATACATGAAAGATATTATATCTATGTTTTTGACATGAAATCCAATATTGGTTAAACTGAAACCAAAAATCAAATAAACATAAAACTAGTGTGTGTATTGTGAACTTGAACATATCAACACTATCTAATCTTTACAATGAGATCTAAACAAAATCTTAAACTAAACAAACTGATGTCTTCTTGTAGAACTCCGTCTCCAAGTTGACTCAATCCAAACGTGATCCACCGAGCTTGACTCCAACCGAGTACTAGATGTGAACTTGACGCTCGGGCTCTTGAATCATCATATGAAAGCTCCAAAATACCTTTTTTGGAGCTAATCACCTACTAATATCTTGATCAAATATCTGAAACTAAATATCACAAGATTATTAGTAAAGTATAACTATATGAGTTAATCATCATTAAAACTAGAGTAAAGGGCCTCTAAGCTAACACTGTCTCTGCAGCGCCGCATCAGCCGATTCGGTCGTGAGGGCGCCTCCAAATTCACAACATAAAAACACTGATGGATACATGAATTTTTTTAGTTTGAGCGCAATAAAGTGCAATAAACTTTATCATATGAGATGTAGGTCAAATACATTAAATGTTTGAAATCTAAATTGAAAGTTTTAAAATAAGTTTTTTTTAAAAATATATGCAGACATTGAATTGATAAAATATGCTATTAAATTATTAAAATCTGATAAGAGAAAAGGTTAGTTATAACTCTGATATGTTTGAAATTAAAAATTCATGATTTGAGTCTAAAATTAATAATATGTTAAAACTTTTAAAATTTTTCATACATTCTAATTACATTCAGAATTAATCTTCATTCCTTTTTAAGTGGAGTATAATCTACATTCTACTATTATAATCCTTAAAAAAAATTTAAATATATGATCCATCATTATTGTTAAATACTTGATTTCTAAATAGTATATCTTCTCTAGTTAAAACTTTATTTTCTTTTATTTTATTTCCAATTTTTCTCTCAAGTTCATTTATTTTATTTCTATCATGCGTTTCAACTCAAGGGCTCTGGGGAAGGAAGTATATGTACTAATAACTTTTGGATTAATAAAAAGTATTGTTGAAGAAATAGAAAAAGTAAGAAAAAATTAAACAAAATTAAACATATTCTTTAAATTAGTAAAAAAATTGTTGAAAAAATAGAAAATAAACATATTATTTTGTTTAATAAAAAATTATGTTGAAAAAAAATAGAAGAATAGATAAGAAAAATATATTAAATCTTCAAAACCTAAGAACACTGGGATTTGAATCTAATCATCTTGCAAAAAACAAAGGGAGCCGCGTACCAACTAAGCTACAACACCATAACATATATTAATTATAATACATTTTTTATAGATATAACTGATAGAAGAGAGGTATACAGTTTTTCTGGCGAGCAGGGGGGTTGCACGTGCCACCTCTTGTCCCCTTGGCTCTGCCACTGGGCCTACATATCTATTAAGATAACACCTAAGGTAATATGTGTCTTCACCAGGTACACCTCATGCCACCTCCTACTAATATACCTCATGTTGCTTCCTACTTACATGTGCCTTCACCAAATATACCTCATGTTGCTTCATACTTACACACGTCTTCACCAAATATATCGTTCACTGCCTGTCCTAAGCCAGAATAAAGGAGGAGGGTTGTGGTAGGCGTATGACAGCCAACGTAAAATATTGTCACATACTATGAATATGAACCAAGAATTAAATTTCGTTGGGGCGTTTCCTACTGAGCGACCGCTGCATCGGAGCCTGGGTGTAGTGAAAAGTGAGTAAGGGTTGCTAGGTCGTCGTCCAGAAACGACGCGCTACATCGGCGCCCGGATGTGGTGTTAAATGAGTAAAGGTTCCCGCGCTTTTATGAGCGGGTGAGGGTAAAGAAGTTAGCTCATGAATATAAAATTAAGTTAGAATCATGGAACATAGGTTCTCTAATAGGTAGATTAGCAGAGTTAGTTGATGCCATGGTAAGACGGAATGTTAGTATTTTGTGTGTGTAGGAAACTAAGTGGGTGGGTAAAAAAGCAAAAATTATAGAGCCTTAGTGTTATAAACTTTGCTATACTGGTTGAGATAAAAATCGAAATGTGGTAGGTGTGATCATAAATAAACAATTGCTTGAGGATGTAGTGGAGGTTAGGAGAAAGAGTGATAGGATTGTACTAATGAAACTTATTTAGATAGGGAGATTTTTTATGTTATTAGTGTCTATGCACCACAAGTAGGACTTGATGAGTTTAGTAAGCATCAATTTTGGGAGGATTTAGATGAGAAAATGCAAGACATACCCATTATAGAAAAACTTTTCATAGGCGGTGACCTCAATGGGCATGTAGGAACTAGTCGTTATGGGTTTGGAGGATTTAGTTTTGGGGAAAGAAATGAACCAGGTAACTCAATTCTAAATTTTGCTTTATCCTATGATGAGATCTTAACGAATACTTGATTTAAAAAGAGAGAGTCTCATTTGATCACTTTTAGAAGTGGATCAAGTGCGAGCCAAATAGATTTCTTTTTAACTAGAAAAGTAGATAGAGATTGTTGTATGGATTATAAGGTAGTACCAGGTGAGAGTGTAATAAACCCAACATAGACTCTTAATTTTAGATATCTGGATTAGAAGGAGATTTAGAAAGATTTAAACGTATGTTAGATCCTAAGATTAAGTGGTAGCGGCTAAAAGAAGGTAACCATAAGTTTTTGTAGATCGAGTAGTACATGAAGCAGATTGGAAAGCCCAAGATGATTTCAGTACAACATGAAATAAAATTACTAGTTACATAAAAAGAGTATCTATAGATGTACTTGGTAAGTCACAGGGTGGTGCTCCACCATGTAAGGATACATCATAGTGGAATGAAGATGTAAAAGCTACCATTAAGAGCAAACGAAACTATTACAGAAATTTGAAGAAAAATTGTGATGGAGTGAGTTTTGAGAGGTATAAGCTAGACAAGAAGGAGGCTAAGAAAGCTGTTCAGAATGCACGAGCTAAAGTGTACAAAGAAATGTATGAGAAGTTGGACACCAAAGAGGTTGAAAAGGATATATATAGAATTGCTCGAATAAGGGAGAGAAAGACTAGAGACTTATGTACTGTGAGGTGTGTCAAAATGAGGATTGGAAGGTTTTAGTTTGAAATGAAGAAATAAAAGAAAGATAGAGAGAGAGTATTTTGATAAATTATTCAATGGTAGTTCTACTCAAGATTTGGATGACTTTACCATTCAGTGCCAAGATATGAACCCTAATTATATGCGCATAATTAGCGAATCTGAAGTTAAAGAGGCATTGAGGAGAATGAAGTCAAGAAAAGCTGTTGGTCAGGATGCAATTCCTATTGAGATATGGAGATGCTTAGGAGAGATGGGCGTGAGATGGCTGACAAACCTCTTTAACAAGATCTGGCTAACTAAAAAGATACTAAATGAGTGGAGGAAGAGTACCCTAGTACCTCTATATAAGAACAATAATGATAAACATAGTTGTTCAAACTATCGTGAAATAAAACTTATGTGTCACATCATGAAGCTTCAAGAAAGGGTAATTGAATACAGGTTAAGGCAAAATGTTAAAATATTAGAGAACTAGTTTGGGTTCATGCCGAGACGATCGACGACAGAGGCTATTCATTTGCTTCGTCAACTTATAGAGCGATTTCGACAGAGGAAGAGAAATTTGCCTATGGACTTTATTGATTTAGAAAAAAGCTTATGATAAGGTACAAAAAGAGGTATTATGGTGGACATTGATGAAAAAGAGAGTACCCATAAATATATTAACATAATCAGGGACATGTACGATGGAGTAGTGGCAAATGTCAGAACCTGTGTAGGCATAACAAGTGATTTTTCTATCACAATTAGATTGCATCAAGGATCTGCATTGAGTCTATTCTTATTTGCCATAGTGATGGATGAGCTTACTAGAGCTATTCAGGATGAGATACCATGGTGTATGTTATTTGCTGTTGATATTGTCCTAGTTGATAAAACGAGAGCCGGGGTAAATGCAAAATTGGAGTTATGGAGGCAAACTCTAGAATCTCGAGGTTTTAGATTAAGTAGGACCAAAACAGAGTACATGGAGTGTAAATTCAATAAACAGCGAATCAAGATTATAGTATTGTGACACTAGATGGTCAAGAAGTACCGATGAGCAGTCATTTTAAGTACTTGGGTTCTATTATCCAAAAGGATGGGGAGATCAATAGTGATGTCAACCATTGGATCCAAGTCAGCTGGTTGAAATGGAGGAGCGCAATAGGAATTTTATGTGATCGTTATATTCTGTTATGGCTGAAGAAAAAGTTTTATCGGACTGCTATTAGGCCAGCTTTGTTAGATGGCACAAAATGTTGGGCTATAAAAAGATATCATACCAAGAAGATGAGTATAGCAGAGATGCGCATTCTTCGTTGGATGTGTGGTAACACGAGGAGAGATAAGGTGAGAAATGAAGATATTCATACTAAGATAGGCGTAGCCTCTATAGAAGAGAAGATGAGATAAAATCTCCTACGATGGTTTGATCATGTGTGACGTAGACCTACAGATGCGCCAGTCCGGCAAGTAGAGCGTATCAAATTAGAGCAAGTTAAAAGAGCGCAGGGGATACCAAAGAAAACAGGTATGGAGGTAATAGATAAGATATATAGACTAAAGGTCTTAGTGAAGGCATATTGCTCGATAGGAATGAGTGGAGAAAGCTGATCCATGTGCCCGATCTGGCGTAATTCTCTTTTGGTTCATGTAGCCTGCCCCAAATACTTAATGACATAGTTGTTGTTGCTTCTTACTTTGAGCACTTCCACTCCTTTCCATGTTGCCTAGGCAATATGGGAAAAAGACAAAGAAAAAGAAGTGGGCGGCCTCCAAAGCCCACTTTTTGCTCGGGCAAAAGGTGGAGCCCATCGAGCCCGACTTGAGGGGCGGGCTACTCGAGCTCGAGGCCTGAGCCCCGAGTTAAACTTATTTTAGATAGGGAGATTTTTTATGTTTTTAGTGTCTATGCACCACAAGTAGGACTTGATGAGTCTAGTAAGCATCAATTTTGGGAGGATTTAGATGAGAAAATGCAAGACATACCCATTATAGAAAAACTTTTCATAGGCGGTGACCTCAATGGGCATGTAGGAACTAGTCGTTATGGGTTTGGAGGATTTAGTTTTGGGGAAAGAAATGAACCAGGTAACTCAATTCTAAATTTTGCTTTATCCTATGATGAGATCTTAACGAATACTTGATTTAAAAGAGAGAGTCTCATTTGATCACTTTTAGAAGTGGATCAAGTGCGAGCCAAATAGATTTCTTTTTAACTAGAAAAGTAGATAGAGATTGTTGTATGGATTATAAGGTAGTACCAGGTGAGAGTGTAATAAACCAACATAGACTCTTAATTTTAGATATCTGGATTAGAAGGAGATTTAGAAAGATTAAACGTATGTTAGATCCTAAAATTAAGTGGTAGCGGCTAAAAGAAGGTAACCAATAAGTTTTTGTAGATCGAGTAGTACATGAAGCAGATTGGAAAGCCCAAGATGATTTCAGTACAACATGAAATAAAATTACTAGTTGCATAAAAAGAGTATATATAGATGTACTTGGTAAGTCACAGGGTGGTGCTCCACCATATAAGGATACATCATGGTGGAATGAAGATGTAAAAGCTACCATTAAGATCAAACGAAACTATTACAGAAATTTGAAGAAAAATTGTGATGGAGTGAGTTTTGAGAGGTATAAGCTAGACAAGAAGGAGGCTAAGAAAGCTGTTCAGAATGCACGAGCTAAAGTGTACAAAGAAATGTATGAGAAGTTGGACACCAAAGAGGTTGAAAAGGATATATATAGAATTGCTCGAATAAGTGAGAGAAAGACTAGAGACTTATGTACTGTGAGGTGTGTCAAAGATGAGGATCGGAAGGTTTTAGTTCGAAATAAAGAAATCAAAGAAAGATGGAGAGAGTATTTTGATAAATTATTCAATGGTAATTCTACTCAAGATTTGGATGACTTTACCATTCAGTGCCAAGATATGAACCCTAATTATATGCGCATAATTAGCGAATCTGAAGTTAAAGAGGCATTGAGGAGAATGAAGTCAAGAAAAGCTGTTGGTCAGGATGCAATTCCTATTGAGATATGGAGATGCTTAGGAGAGATGGGCGTGAGATGGCTGACAAACCTCTTTAACAAGATCTGGCTAACTAAAAAGATACTAAATGAGTGGAGGAAGAGTACCCTAGTACCTCTATATAAGAACAAGGATGATATACATAGTTGTTCAAACTATCGTGAAATAAAACTTATGTGTCACATTATGAAGCTTCAAGAAAGGGTAATTGAATACAGGTTAAGGCAAAATGTTAAAATATTAGAGAACTAGTTTGGGTTCATGCCGAGACGATCGACGACAGAGGCTATTCATTTGCTTCGTCAACTTATAGAGCGATTTCAAGAGAGGAAGAGAAATTTGCATATGGACTTTATTGATTTAGAAAAAAGCTTATGATAAGGTACAAAAAGATGTATTATGGTGGATATTGATGAAAAAGAGAGTACCCATAAATATATTGACATAATCAGGGACATGTACGATGAAGTAGTGGCAAATGTCAGAACCTATGTAGGCATAAATTGATTTTTCTATCACAACTAGATTACATCAAGGATCTGCATTGAGTCTATTCTTATTTGCCATAATGATGGATGAGCTTACTAGAGCTATTCAGGATGAGATACCGTGGTGTATGCTATTTGCTGTTGATATTGTCCTAGTTGATAAAACGAGAGCCGGGGTAAATGCAAAATTGGAGTTATAAAGGCAAACTCTAGAATCTCGAGGTTTTAGATTAAGTAGGACCAAAACAGAGTATATGAAGTGTAAATTCAATAAACAGCGAATCCGAGATTATAGTATTGTGACACTAGATGGTCAAGAAGTACCGATGAGCAGTCATTTTAAGTACTTGGGTTCTATTATCCAAAAGGATGGGGAGATCAATAGTGATGTCAACCATTGGATCCAAGTCAGCTAGTTGAAATGGAGGAGCGCAATAGGAATTTTATGTGATCGTAATATTCCGTTATGGCTGAAGAAAAAGTTTTATCGGACTGCTATTAGGCCAGCTTTGTTAGATGACACAGAATGTTAGGTTATAAAAAGATATCATACCCAGAAGATGAGTGTAGAAGAGATGCGCATGCTTCGTTGGATTTGTGGTAACACAAGGAGAGATAAGGTGAGAAATGAAGATATTCATACTAATATAGGCGTTGCCTATATAGAAGAGAAGATGAGAGAAAATCGCCTACGATGGTTTAATCATGTGCGACGTAGACCTACAGATGCGCCAGTCCAGCGAGTAGAGCGTATCAAATTAGGGCAAGTTAAAAGAGCGCAGGGGATACCGAAGAAAACAAGAATGGAGGTAATAGATAAGAAATATAGACTAAAGGTCTTAGTGAAGGCATATTGCTCGATACGAATGAGTGGAGAAAGCTGATCCATGTGCCCGATCTGGTATAATTCTCTTTTGGTTCATGTAGCCTACCCCAAATACTTAATGACATAGTTGTTGTTGCTTCTTACTTTGAGCACTTCCACTCCTTTCCATGTTGCCTAGGCAATATGGGAAAAAGACAGAGAAAAAGAAGTGGGCGGCCTCCAACGCCCACTTTTTGCTCGGGCAAAAGGTGGAGCCCATCGAGCCCGACTTGAGGGGCGGGCTACTCGAGCTCGAGGCCTGAGTCCCGAGTTAAACTTATTTTAGATAGGGAGATTTTTTATGTTTTTAGTGTCTATGCACCACAAGTAGGACTTGATGAGTCTAGTAAGCATCAATTTTGGGAGGATTTAGATGAGAAAATGCAAGACATACCCATTATAGAAAAACTTTTCATAGGCGGTGATCTCAATGGGCATGTAGGAACTAGTCGTTATGGGTTTGGAGGATTTAGTTTTGGGGACAGAAATGAACCAGGTAACTCAATTCTAAATTTTGCTTTATCCTATGATGAGATCTTAACGAATATTTAATTTAGAAAGAGAAAGTCTCACTTGATCACTTTTAGAAGTGGATCAAGTGCGAGCCAAATAGATTTCTTTTTAATTAGAAAAGTAGATAGAGATTGTTGTATGGATTATAAGGTAGTACCAGGTGAGAGTGTAGTAAACCCAACATAGACTCTTAATTTTAGATATCTGGATTAGAAGGAGATTTAGAAAGATTAAACGTATGTTAGATCCTAAGATTAAGTGGTAGCGGCTAAAAGAAGGTAACCAATAAGTTTTTGTAGATCGAGTAGTACATGAAGCAGATTGGAAAGCCCAAGATGATTTCAGTACAACATGAAATAAAATTACTAGTTGCATAAAAAGAGTATATATAGATGTACTTGGTAAGTCACAGGGTGGTGCTCCACCATATAAGGATACATCATGGTGGAATGAAGATATAAAAGCTACCATTAAGATCAAACGAAACTATTACAGAAATTTGAAGAAAAATTGTGATGGAGTGAGTTTTGAGAGAGGTATAAGCTAGACAAGAAGAAGGCTAAGAAAGCTGTTCAGAATGCACGAGCTAAAGTGTATAAAGAAATGTATGAGAAGTTGGACACCAAAGAGGTTGAAAAGGATATATATAGAATTGCTCGAATAAGGGAGAGAAAGACTAGAGACTTATGTACTGTGAGGTGTGTTAAAGATGAGGATCGGAAGGTTTTAGTTCGAAATAAAGAAATCAAAGAAAGATGGAGAGAGTATTTTGATAAATTATTCAATGGTAGTTCTACTCAAGATTTGGATGACTTTACCATTCAGTGCCAAGATATGAACCCTAATTTTATGCGCATAATTAGCGAATCTGAAGTTAAAGAGGCATTGAGGAGAATGAAGTCAAGAAAAGCTGTTGGTCAGGATGCAATTCCTATTGAGATATGAAGATGCTTAGGAGAGATGGGCGTGAGATGGCTGACAAACCACTTTAACAAGATCTAACTAGCTAAAAAGATACTAAATGAGTGGAGGAAGAGTACCCTAGTACCTCTATATAAGAACAAGGATGATATACATAGTTGTTCAAACTATCGTGAAATAAAACTTATGTGTCACATCATGAAGCTTCAAGAAAGGGTAATTGAATACAGGTTAAGGCAAAATGTTAAAATATTAGAGAACTAGTTTGGGTTCATGCTGAGACGATCGACGACAGAGGCTATTCATTTGCTTCGTCAACTTATAGAGCGATTTCGAGAGAGGAAGAGAAATTTGCATATGGATTTTATTGATTTAGAAAAAAGCTTATGATAATGTACAAAAAGAGGTATTATGGTGGACATTGATGAAAAGATAGTACCCATAAATTTATTGACATAATCAAGGACATGTACGATGGAGTAGTGGCAAATGTCAGAACTTGTGTAGGTATAACAAGTGATTTTTCTATCACAATTAGATTGCATCAAGGATCTGCATTGAGTCTATTCTTATTTGCCATAGTGATGGATGAGCTTACTAGAGCTATTCAGGATGAGATACCGTGGTGTATGTTATTTGCTGTTGATATTGTCCTAGTTGATAAAACGAGAGCCGGGGTAAATGCAAAATTGGAGTTATGGAGGCAAACTCTAGAATCTCGAGGTTTTAGATTAAGTAGGACCAAAACAGAGTACATGGAGTGTAAATTCAGTAAACAGGGAATCTGAGATTATAGTATTGTGACACTAGATGGTCAAGACGTACCGATGAGCAGTCATTTTAAGTACTTGGGTTCTATTATCCAAAAGGATAGGAAGATCAATAGTGATGTCAACCATTGGATCCAAGTCGGCTGGTTGAAATGGAGGAGCGCAATAGGAATTTTATGTGATCGTAATATTCCGTTATGGCTGAAAAAAAGTTTTATCGGACTGCTATTAGGCCAGCTTTGTTAGATGACACAGAATGTTGGGGTATAAAGAGATATCATGCCCAGAAGATGAGTGTAGCAGAGATGCGCATGCTTCGTTGGATGTGTGGTAACACGAGGAGAGATAAGGTGAGAAATGAAGATATTCATACTAAGATAGGCGTAGCCTCTATAGAAGAGAAGATGAGAGAAAATCGCCTACGATGGTTTGATCATGTGCGACGTAGACCTACAGATGCGCCAGTCCGGCGAGTAGAGCGTATCAAATTAGGGCAAGTTAAAAGAGCGCAGGGGAGACCGAAGAAAATAGGAATGGAGGTAATAGATAAGATATATAGACTAAAGGTCTTAGTGAAGGCATATTGCTCGATAGGAATGAGTGGAGAAAGCTGATCCATGTGCCCGATCTGACGTAATTCTCTTTTGGTTCATGTTGCCTACCCCAAATACTTAATGACATAGTTGCTGTTGCTTCTTACTTTGAGCACTTCCACTCCTTTCCATGTTGCCTAGGCAATATGGGAAAAAGACAAAGAAAAAGAAGTGGGCAGCCTCCAACGCCCACTTGCTCGGGCAAAAGGTGGAGCCCACCGAGCTCGACTTGAGGGGCGGGCTACTCGAGCTCGAGGCCTGAGCCCCGAGTCCGAGCCCACGAGCAAACAATGTTTTGAATTTTTTTTTTTTTTTTTTTTTATTGAAACCTCCAATGTTTTCTTGTCACATAAGAGCTCTTGTTTTTTGCTCGGGTATGAGGGGTGAGATAAGTCTTAAAAAATAGCACCCCCCCCCCCCCCCCCCCCCCCCCCCCCCCCCCCCCCCTCGCGTCTTGAGGGTGGAAGTGCTCTTGCATGTGTCTCTCTCTTGTTATAACATGTCACCACATGCTAATTGTTATTGCTGAATCTCATATTCAAAAATAAGTTATTCATGCATGCATACGTATGCCTAACTATGACATCACATGACACCCACACGGTTAGTGGCCAAACCAAGATTAAACTAATAGAATAAACTCCTTCAATTAATTCAAACCATATTTATTTTGTTTTGAAGGTTAATTAATTACATTATCGCCAATATAATATAGTTCGTGGCCTTGCTTTCCACTAAAACTCGTTTAATTATGTAATAGAGCCAGTTAGTGTGGCCCTCCTCAATTTCTTGCACACAACTAATGTCAAAGTTATATTCTAATTCTTCCAACACCTACAAGATTTGAAGAACCCAAGGCCTCACTCAAATTAGTCTTGCTTCTAAAATATGGTAGTGGACAGTCATCTTCTCATCTCTCAGATATTAAAATATGATGGTAAGAATTTCGAACAAACGATAAAGCATTGGTGCCAACAAGTAGTAGTCTAGTACTGTAGGTGAATAATTGAGCTAAAATAGTGTAGGAATATATCTTTATCGCAGCTATGTGTTGATTTGATGCACTATGGTAATGTGAGTTCCCTTGATTAATATGCCATGGGCAAAATAGGCAAGCCAACAGTTCTACAAACTCTCTCACGTTCTAAATCTTTCAAACACCCAAGAAGATTTGTCCCTAAGAGCTTCATTCAATTGGAATGTGGGATTCTCTTTCTTGTACATGACACCCCCAATTTGATCATAATTAGCTAATTTAAGGACACAAATTTTAATTTTTTTTTAATAAAGTAAAATTTTGTATATTATCTAACAGCTTAGAGATTTATATATTTTTATAGAATCATTTATTTAAGGAGAAAACGGGATCGAGGTCCAGTTAAATATGATTAAGAAAAGAGAGTAAAATACAAGAAGGAAAAGAAAAAGAAGAGAGAGAATTCTCACCAGGCAAGTGAGAAAAAGAAAGGAAAAACAATACAATCAAGAAATACAGAACAACTGACTGAGTCACATTAGAGAATTTTTTCAAAGATTTGAAAAGAACAGCACCCTATGAGCAACTTCTGCGGCAGAGTCCCTTTGCTAACAAAAGATTCTCGAGTTTCGTTCTACCCATATAGACTAGACAACAGTTTGAGCACATATATCTCATGCCTTTCTAGCAACTCCAAAATAGATAAAGCTCGCAATCCTCCCACATATGTTGACTGGACGTCGCTAGCTGAGGGGCCCATACCCCTTTGGCTAAGATATAGGATAAGAAGATGTGAGAAGTGGACTCAGGCTGGAAGCCACAAAAAGAGCATGTGTGATGTGACGGTGATGTATGCATTCTCCAGTAGGTAACATATCCCAAACAACTAACCAGGTTGTAATCTTTACTTTGATCAGCGTTGTCGCCTACGCAAATTCAGGGCGACTATGTCCTGTAGACATGAAAGTTGCAGAAGGAGGTATTGGGATCGGTTACTTCCATCTCAAAAAGACTAAGAAAAGCATATGCAAGTGGAACTTCGTCAATCCAACAGTGTTTCCAAAATTTCACTGTGGTTCCCTGCCCACATTTGAATCGAAGCCCAAATTTGAAAGCTTGCGCGATTTTGAGAACCCTGCGCCAAAATGGAGATACTAAACCCAGAATTTCCTCGTTCAAATCCGAAGACTTATAGAATAATTAATGCAATATATTTTTTCTTGAATATGACACTTAAAGATTTTCCCTTTTTCATGTAAACAGTTGGAGACTAACTCCATAAAATTTTTAGTGGTCAGACTCTGATCTTCATCAAGATCGTGACATGTGTCTCACTTCATTTGGATCGTCTTGAGCGAAACAGTAAGCCCGAGCACCTTCCAGAGACCACTTAAATCAGGACCGAGGAGAAAGCCCGAGTGCCTCTCTGTGATCATTCCAGCCCAAATTATTCATCCAGATGTAGAACTTTGGCGAAAGCACTTTATGGGTCCGGAGTCCCGATCCTCACAACACAGCTCACTATGAAATCTCCAACTCTACTACAGGATACAACTCAGCAGCAAGATTCTACGATCTGTGGAGTCAATCACACTGTCAGACCACTCTCACGTTTTGAACGCTAGATTCCAATCCAACACAGGTCGTTACAGATGGAGACGAATATTTCTGCAAGTCAATCATAATAACCAAGCGCAGTGATCTGGGCAGTTAGAATCATAACATGCAAATCATGCAATTATGGAGAACCGCACGACTCGCACTATCAGTTATGACTCTCAAAGTATTTAGACGCTGAGAATTAGAAGAAAAGGCGATGGAATCCAAGCCACTTTATTTCAAAAAGATTGTAAACATAAGATAGCTCTACAAATTCACTGTAATCTCTGCAAACTAGTGAATTTCTTCTCTCTCTCCTCCATGTGATTTTTTCGATTTGAGTTTCCACATAAATTCTCTTATTTTGTTTGCTTTCTGTGCTGAAATCCTTGTTGTCGTCTTATATGTGAGAGAACCCTAACTCTCTGTGGTGTGAAATTTGTTGGGAAATATGAAGAATTAAATGTGATTCTTTGAGTTGAATTACGGCGAGATCCATTGATAGAATCAATTAGATAATGGCTGGAGTGTGTTCCCCTTCCATTGGGGATGAACGTGGTATATTCACATGTTCAATTCTGACTTCAAATGAATGAGATATTCGACTCTAAAGTTTTCCTAATTCAAAAGCGAAAAGAGGATTAAAGGTAGTTAAAAACATTTAGTCTCACATTGGCCATGGGATGAAACTTTGAAGTGTTTAAATAGAGAAAAATGGGAACAAAGGGTGTGCCCTTTGAGTACTTAGAGTTTTCGCGCGCGATTAAGGGAAACCATGCACGCGCGCGCGTGCCGCCGCTGGCGCCAGAGCCGGGCTGGCTCGGGTTCAGGTTCGGGTTCCCTACCCGGTCCCGTTCTTTTTGAACCGGGTATGGGGTACAGCGGATCGTATCCGCTCCGCCATCCGAATCTGAACCGAAAGAGCGCAACGGCTGATAGGAAACCACCACGAACGGTTGGGCGGTTTCTGTCTGAAACGAACCGTCACAATGGTTCAGACCGAACTGTTGCAACCATTCGGACAGTAACTGTAACACCCCATCCTCGGTATACGTGCACAGTTACGTATCCTGATTTTTGGTGCATTTTATTATTATTATTTTATTTTATTTTATTTTCTGTTATTTAAATACTTACTCATATAACAGTACTGCATGATTTGATCTGTTTGGTATTCAGATTTGACTAATTTTAGTTTCAAATATTATTTTTTATATTCTAGATTTTTCATGATTTTCTGGAATTTTTCGGAATTAAATTGTAAATCTTCAAAACCGGTGTCGGCCAGTATCACTGGTTGATTCCAGGAATTTTAATTTGCTATTGAAACCAAATTTCTGGATTTCGCTTTCACATTCCTTCTTAGAATTATGTTTTCTTCCTTTGGACATTTTCTGGGAATTTTTAGATTTTATCAAAAATTCAGCCTACCCGGTGTAGACACCGATCCCAGTATATTCCAGGATTTTTATTTTGAAAATGAGATAGAATTTCTAGAAACCAATTTCACCAAAAGTCATTTCATAATATTTGTGATTTTTGTGAATTTTTGGATAGCTTTCTGAGATACTCCAATTTTTGGTCATTTCTGGAGTTTTCGGTATTTTCCCAGATACCGAGAATTTATCCAAGTATATCACTTATCTCTTTTTCTCATTTTCCTCTCTCCTTCCTCAAACGCGAGCTTCGCCAGTTGGATCCATCATTAATGCAGTGATCCACCCCTTGCTGCATTAAATGCTTATGGGCCAATTCAACTCAAGTCCAATCACCCATGCCTTGTCCTTTTCTTTTGAAACGCAACCTTGTCTTTTCTTGAACGCAGGTTTGTTTACTGCGTCCAGCAACAGCTAGACGCAGCTTTTGCATGAGGACGCGACTCCTTTTAAGGGACGCAACTCATGATTTTATGAATGGCTATGTTGTAATAATCATAACACTCCATGCATATAAATATACACCACTTATTCTCTCTCCTTCATTATTTTTGTTCTCCTCCTTTCTTCCAACAGAGAGCTTGGCAGCATAACAGCAGCCAACCTCCCCCTTTGGCCGGCCAAACCTCCACTCTCCCTCCATTTCCACCACCACTTCCTCCACCAACTCTTCCACCTTCTTCCCCTTCACCTCCTCCTCCATTTCCACCAACAAAAACACCTCCACACCACCTTCTTCAACCTCTTTTCACCAAGGAACATCCAAAGAACCCATTTTCTCCACCAAGCTTCACCACCATTTCCACCACCCCCTGCACCACCGTAGCCACCACCAAGCATACCACCTTCACCTCCTCGTCGACCTCTTTCTAACGGACTATAGATTCGCTCCCCGCAACATCGTTTGCAAAATCTCATTTTGCCAAATTGCACTAGACTTGCACCCTCAAACTCTCTTCCTTCATTTGTGAGGACCGGCCACTCCTTTTGGAATGGGGCCGCGTTCTTCTTCGTTGACAAGACTCTGGGCCGGTACCCTCCTTTTGGATTGGGGCCGAGCTTTATCACCGTTGATTTTCCGGTAATCGTTTCGGTAACAAACCTGGCAAAGAACTCATCTTCCTCACTTGTCATTTTACTTGTATTTTTATATCAACAACCACAACCCTCAAAAGCCAGTTTTGTTCTCTGTCTGCCCACTTTCCCGCGTCTGCTCACTTTCCCGCGTCTGCCCACTTTTCCGCGTCTGCCCACTTTTCCGCGTCTGCTCACTTTCCCGCGTCTGCTCACTTTTCCGCGTCTGCCCACTTTTCCGCGTCTGCTCACTTTCCGCGTCTGCTCACTTTCCCGCGTCTGCTCACTTTTCCGCGTCTGCTCACTTTCCCGCGTCTGCTCACTTTCCCGCGTCTGCTCACTTTCCCGCGTCTGCCCACTTTCCCGCGTCTGTAACCCCGCGTCTTCATCCTCACCTTACTGATTCATCCTTCTCCTCCTCTTTTTAATATATATAATCGCGTTGGTTACTTAAATTCTGGAACTTGGGATTTCCCGGTGTTACTTGAAGTTTTAGGCGAGTGTTCTCGCCTTCCTTCAGATTTTCCTACTTTGTCACGATTGACTATTATTATATCATTTTCCTGGCACACATGCATGCATCATTCTACTACTGGATGCTTACCCCGCAATATCATATTGATACCTGACTTTAGATTGTCACGTTTACGGGAATCTTGTACTTTCTATCCTGGATTATATGCGATGGCTTGAAATGACAATACTCATGACTCTTTAACTCCTGATCTTGCCAGGCACTTGCTTTCCCGTAAATTGATAATTAAATATATTAAATCATAAAAAGGAATAACTTGCATCGGGTCGGGGGAAATTTGCGGCTATCAATATATGTTCGTGTTTACAGTGGCACTAGGCATGTTGTGCAACTAAAATTCCCAGTCTGACCTGTGGGCCTCCAGGCGACTGAGGGGAGTGCTGGCTCCCTCCTTCTTGGTACCATCTTGATAAGGGCATTCTATAAGACCCTCCTGTAGGCCTTGCGGCCGGTTCCATGCACCAGCAATGGAACGTCCTGGACCGTGGTCCCGGGCATGTACGGGACCCACTGTAAACATTGTTCGTTGATACCCCCGTTGGTTTCCAATAACAGCCTCGGTTTACTCATATGTGGATGTATGTATACTGGGACGCTATTACACATACCTAGACATATGGGTAGAACGAGTAATAAGTATAAATATTGAAGATGACAGCAATAGATTTATTCAGGCCTTATCACCTCCATTTCATGCTTACTGTACATGTACACTCAACACAGTTATTGATGCTTAATATTATTTTGATCATATCAACACATGCATATACTTATCTTCCATGGCACTTGGCTTTCACCTACATAATTGTTAGGGAGTTCTGACTCCCCTGAACTTGCATGTTCAGGTTCTGAAGCCTGGATTGAAGAGGAGCCCTCCACTGAAGACCAAGCCTATCTCTCGGAGCAGGCTGTCTTGCCCTAGCTCCTTCTGTTCCTAAACCTTCCTGCTAGCTCGGGGATCTTCTTCTCAGCCCGTGAGCACCTTTTGCTGCACAAATTGTAATTTTTACTTTTGTACCTGACTGTGATATAATGTACATGTACCTATATATCACGCTCTGTGATAACTTTGTAATCCTTATGTTGGAATGTATATTGCCACGTGCTTCCGTACTCTGATTCTTGTCTGTACTGATGCTTAGCGTATATACGTGAGGGTATTTCTGACCTGCGTATATACGTCGCAGTAACGTCTCCGTACCCTCCGGATCGGGGCGTTACAGGTTGGTATCAGAGCCCAGGCTCTCACACCTACAGTACAACCAAATTGCAAATTAATAGGATCTTAATTTGCAGTTGGAATACATGAGTTTCGGTTATACATAACATACAAAGTTATCCATTCCTTCTTGATATTCCTTCCCCTGATTCCTAAAATCCATCTACCTCTTGCTTTCGCTCCTCTTTTTCAGACACCTTTTACCAACATAGATATGGATAGAAGGTCTGGACGTAACAACTCCGGGCAGTCACAGACGGGCCCGCAGGAGGAAATGCTGATATTCTAAGAGTTATCCAAAATATAGTAGAGAATCAACAAAGGCAGACCGAACTCCTTCGGCAAGGATTGATAGCAGCTCCTCAGGAACGAAGGCCGGGCAACGTGTCAGACTTCAGGCGGTTGCAGCCGGCAATATTTACAGGGGAAGAGAGACCGCTGGATGCCGAGCAATGGCTAATCGACACAACAGATCTCTTGAAGGCAGCACGGGTTCCAGAGGAAGATCAGGTGGAGGTCGCCAAGATCCAATTAAAGGATGTGGCTAGAAACTGGTGGCTAGCTGAAGAAGCGAGACTGGAAAAACCCATCACTTGGGACCAGTTCTCTAAAAGCTTTTATGATAGATTCTTCCCCACCACAGCTCAGAAGGAGATGGAAGAGCAATTCATCCGACTTCAACAATGGAACCGGTCTGTTGATGAATATGCTGCTGAGTTCTTAAGGCTGAGCCGTTTTGCTCCATATATGATAGCTGATGAGGAGAAACGGGCAAGCAGATTTCAGCAGGGCTTACAAATGGATATTCAAGTCCTTTTGATTCCCCAGCAGCTGAAAACATATTCCCAGGTCCTCACTGTAGCTCGGGAAGTGGAGCAAGGATTGGAGAAAAAGAATCTTGATCAGAGAAGGAAACAGGCCATGAAGAGGCCATTCCAGCAATTGGGTGGAGGAGGTCCAGTCAGAGCTGCAAAAGCCCCGATGTTTAGAAGACCACTTCGACCAGCCCCTCTTCAGATAACTCAACCACTTCCTATATGTGCTTATTGCAAGAGGACAGGCCACACTCAGCAAGAATGTCGTAGGGCCAACGGATTATGCCTGGCATGTGGATCTGGTGATCACACAATAGAAGGCTGTCCCCATAAGAGAACTGGGATGGTGAACCGACCCCCACCGGCACTTCCTGCACCTATTGGTCAGAGGAACCCAGGGCCGATAGTTGGAAGGGCCCCTCTTCCTCCACAACAACGGGTTTTTCGCCCAGATCCAAGAGGAGGAAGAACAACAACGGGTCGTGGAAGAGGACGAGCCTACAACTTGACGGCGGAAGAGGCCCAAACTTCTGGAGAAGTGGTAACAGGTAAGATTATGGTGCACTCTAAACCTGTTTTAGCCCTCTTTGATTCTGGCGCCTCTCATTGTTACATATCAGATAGTTTCACTGCTTTGCACTCTATACCTGTTGAATATTTAGACCACCAGTGGGAGATTAGTACCGGTAATGGGGTGGTCATCTCTAACAGAATTTGTGTAGATTGTCCAGTGGAACTGTGTAACAGGACATTAGCAGTGGATATGCTCGTGCTGGATACTAAAGGATACGACATAATCTTAGGCATGACTTGGCTCAGCAAATACCATGCGGTTATTGATTGTCGAAACAAGAAAGTTATTTTCAGAATACCGCTTCAGCCTGAGTTTCAATTTGAAGGAGAACATAAACCTGCCAAGGGAAAAACACAGATGACTGCTGCAGAGATCCAGGAAAAGAGAGTACCAGTTTGGAATGAGTATCCAGAAGTATTTAAAGAGATCTCAGGACTTCCACCTGACAGAGTAATTGAGTTCTCCATTGATGTCATTCCGGGTACAGTCCCAATATCTAAAGCTCCATACAGAATGGCACCCACTGAATTAGATGTTCTAAAGAAGCAGTTACAGGAATATTCTGACAAGAGATTGATTAGACCAAGTACTTCACCATGGGGAGCTCCAGTGCTATTGGCCAACAAGAAAGATGGTGGTAAACGGTTGTGTATAGACTACAGAGAATTAAACAAGGTTACCATCAAGAATAAATATCCTTTACCAAGAATTGATGACCTTTTTGATCAACTTCATGGGGCCCGGGTGTTTTCAAAATTGGATTTACAATCGGGTTATCACCAACTAAAAGTGAAGAGAGAAGATATTCCGAAGACAGCATTCCGAACTCGCTATGGTCATTACGAATTTCTAGTCATGCCCTTCGGAGTAACCAATGCCCCAGCTGTCTTTATGGATTTAATGAACCGAGTTTTCTCGCCATATTTGGACCAGTTTGTCGTGGTGTTCATCGATGATATCTTGATATATTCAAAAAATGATAGAGAACATGCAGAACACTTGAGAATAGTGCTACAGACTCTCCGGCAGGAACAACTTTATGCAAAGGAAAGCAAGTGTGAGTTCTGGTTAGACCGTATAGCTTTCTTGGGTCATGTAGTTTCTGAAGAAGGAATTTCAGTCGACCCTAATAAGATCCAGGCAGTAAAAGATTGGCCAATCCCCAGGACAGTAACAGAAATTAAAAGCTTTATTGGATTAGCCGGATATTACAGAAGATTTGTACAAGACTTCTCCAAAATCGCAGTCCCTTTAACAAAGCTCACCAGAAAGGGAGAAAGGTATCAATGGTCAGAGGAGTGTACTGCAGCATTTGAACAATTGAAGGAAAGACTAATTTCAGCTCCAATACTGAAGACTCCCTCGGGAACAGGAGGGATGGTTATATATAGTGATGCATCCGGAAAAGCCTAGGATGTGTATTAATGCAGCATGGTCATGTCATAGCTTATGCATCTAGGCAATTGAAGCTACATGAGAGAAATTACCCAACCCATGACTTAGAACTGGCGGCGGTAATATTTGCATTAAAGATCTGGAGACACTACCTTCTGGGGGACAAAGTATTGATCTATACTGATCATAAGAGTCTTAAGTATATCTTCACACAGAAAGAATTAAACATGAGGCAAAGGCGGTGGCTTGAATTGATGGCCGACTATGACATAGACTTACAGTACCATCCTGGTAAGGACAATACAGTCCCAGATGCATTAAGCAGGAGACCAGAGAATAAAGTGTTATTACAACTGACTCAACAGAAGGAATTGCTTTGGGAAATCATAAAGTTAGACTTGATACTAATACAAGGAGCTGATGAGTCAGGTCAATTAATGACCTTTCAGATTCAACCAACCCTGATAAGTGAAATTAAGGAAGCTCAAAAGGGAGACCCCAGATTGCAGAAATTCAGGGCTCAAGTAGAAGCTGGATTAAGGACTGATATCTGTATTCATTCGGATAATGCACTTTATTTTGGTAACAGAATCTGTGTGCCACCAGGGGAAGTCCGGCAGAAAGTTTTGGCAGAGGCACACAGTTCGGCGTATTCCATACACCCAGGAGGAAATAAAATGTATCAAGACTTGAAGCAGAATTTTTGGTGGAATGCCATGAAGAGGGAGATAGCCCAGTATGCGGCAAAATGCCTGGTTTGTCAACAAATAAAGGTAGAACATCAGAGAACAGCTGGACTTCTTCAACCGTTGCCGATACCCGAATGGAAGTGGGAACATATCACCATGGATTTTGTTACAGCTCTACCCCGCAGTCCTAAGGGTAACAATGCAGTATGGGTGATCGTTGACCGCCTCTCAAAAGCAGCTCACTTTCTACCCTTCAGAGTAGGTCAGACAACAGAAGTTCTTGCAGATAAATACATGAAAGAAATTGTTCGACTGCATGGAATTCCAGTTAGCATCGTGTCAGATAGAGACACGAGATTCCGATCACATTTCTGGGAAAGTCTCCAAGAAAATTTGGGAACCCGTCTGAAATTCAGTACCTCATATCATCCTCAGACAGATGGACAATCTGAACGAACTATCCAAATCCTTGAAGACATGTTACGAGCCTGCATGATAGAATTTAACGGGTCATGGGAAGACTATATTCATTTGGTAGAATTCTCTTATAATAACGGCTATCAGGCCAGTATCAAGATGGCACCATTTGAAGCACTATATGGCAGGAAATGCAGGTCGCCAATATGTTGGGATGAAGTCAGCGAAAGAAGACTTATGGGACCAGATGTTCTAGTTCAGACAACAGATAAAGTCCGAATTATCAGAGATCATCTCCGGGCAGCACAGAGCCGACAGAAGAGTTGGGCAGACACTAATAGAAGACCATTGGAATTCAAAACAGGCGATCACGTATTTTTAAGGATATCACCAACCAAAGGGGTAATCCGATTCGGTACTCGCGGAAAACTTAGTCCGAGATACATTGGACCATTTGAAATTTTGGATCGCGTGGGAGATGTGGCTTACCGATTGGCATTGCCACCATCTTTAGAAGGAGTACATAATGTATTCCATGTATCACAGTTGAGGAAGTATGTCAAGGATGAAAGTCACATTCTAGATCACTCAGAATTGGAACTACAACCAGATTTATCCTACGAAGAGCAGCCGATGGCCATTCTGGATAGAAGTGTCAAAACCTTGAAAAATCGGGCAATACCATTGGTACTAGTTTCTTGGAATAGGCATGCCCCAGGAGAAGCTACGTGGGAACGAGAGGACGTTATTCGTGAGCGTTACCCTCAACTATTTTCAACTTAGTTGGTAAAACCCTTTCTTCCTATTCTCTCTACCGTCATCTTTCCCTTCCTGAAATTTCGAGGACGAAATTTTTTTGTAAGGTGGATAGATTGTAACACCCCATCCTCGGTATACGTGCACAGTTACGTATCCTGATTTTTGGTGCATTTTATTATTATTATTTTATTTTATTTTATTTTCTGCTATTTAAATACTTACTCATATAACAGTACTGCATGATTTGATCTGTTTGGTATTCAGATTTGACTAAT
The DNA here is from genome assembly GCA_038442645.1 of Agave tequilana. Lineage (NCBI taxonomy): Eukaryota > Viridiplantae > Streptophyta > Magnoliopsida > Asparagales > Asparagaceae > Agave > Agave tequilana. The sequence continues at coordinate 116,767 of JAVJIF010008249.1, forward strand.
TTTAGTTTCAAATATTATTTTTTTATATTCTAGATTTTTCATGATTTTCTGGAATTTTTCGGAATTAAATTGTAAATCTTCAAAACCGGTGTCGGCCAGTATCACTGGTTGATTCCAGGAATTTTAATTTGCTATTGAAACCAAATTTCCGGATTTCTCTTTCACATTCCTTCTTAGAATTATGTTTTCTTCCTTTGGACATTTTCTGGGAATTTTTAGATTTTATCAAAATTCAGCCTACCCGGTGTAGACACCGATCCCAGTATATTCCAGGATTTTTATTTTGAAAATGAGATAGAATTTCTAGAAACCAATTTCACCAAAAGTCATTTCATAATATTTGTGATTTTTGTGAATTTTTGGATAGCTTTCTGAGATACTCCAATTTTTGGTCATTTCTGGAGTTTTCGGTATTTTCCCAGATACCGAGAATTTATCCAAGTATCTCACTTATCTCTTTTTCTCATTTTCCTCTCTCCTTCCTCAAACGCGAGCTTCGCCAGTTGGATCCATCATTAATGCAGTGATCCACCCCTTGCTGCATTAAATGCTTATGGGCCAATTCAACTCAAGTCCAATCACCCATGCCTTGTCCTTTTCTTTTGAAACGCAACCTTGTCTTTTCTTGAACGCAGGTTTGTTTACTGCGTCCAGCAACAGCTAGACGCAGCTTTTGCATGAGGACGCGACTCCTTTTAAGGGACGCAACTCATGATTTTATGAATGGCTATGTTGTAATAATCATAACACTCCATGCATATAAATATACACCACTTATTCTCTCTCCTTCATTATTTTTGTTCTCCTCCTTTCTTCCAACAGAGAGCTTGGCAGCATAACAGCAGCCAACCTCCCCCTTTGGCCGGCCAAACCTCCACTCTCCCTCCATTTCCACCACCACTTCCTCCACCAACTCTTCCACCTTCTTCCCCTTCACCTCCTCCTCCATTTCCACCAACAAAAACCTCCACACCACCTTCTTCAACCTCTTTTCACCAAGGAACATCCAAAGAACCCATTTTCTCCACCAAGCTTCACCACCATTTCCACCACCCCCTGCACCACCGTAGCCACCACCAAGCATACCACCTTCACCTCCTCGTCGACCTCTTTCTAACGGACTATAGATTCGCTCCCCGCAACATCGTTTGCAAAATCTCATTTTGCCAAATTGCACTAGACTTGCACCCTCAAACTCTCTTCCTTCATTTGTGAGGACCGGCCACTCCTTTTGGATTGGGGCCGCGTTCTTCTTCGTTGACAAGACTCTGGGCCGGTACCCTCCTTTTGGATTGGGGCCGAGCTTTATCACCGTTGATTTTCCGGTAATCGTTTCGGTAACAAACCTGGCAAAGAACTCATCTTCCTCACTTGTCATTTTACTTGTATTTTTATATCAACAACCACAACCCTCAAAAGCCAGTTTTGTTCTCTGTCTGCCCACTTTCCCGCGTCTGCTCACTTTCCCGCGTCTGCCCACTTTTCCGCGTCTGCCCACTTTTCCGCGTCTGCTCACTTTCCCGCGTCTGCTCACTTTTCCGCGTCTGCCCACTTTTCCGCGTCTGCTCACTTTCCCGCGTCTGCTCACTTTCCCGCGTCTGCTCACTTTCCCGCGTCTGCTCACTTTCCCGCGTCTGCCCACTTTCCCGCGTCTGTAACCCCGCGTCTTCATCCTCACCTTACTGATTCATCCTTCTCCTCCTCTTTTTAATATATATAATCGCGTTGGTTACTTAAATTCTGGAACTTGGGATTTCCCGGTGTTACTTGAAGTTTTAGGCGAGTGTTCTCGCCTTCCTTCAGATTTTCCTACTTTGTCACGATTGACTATTATTATATCATTTTCCTGGCACACATGCATGCATCATTCTACTACTGGATGCTTACCCCGCAATATCATATTGATACCTGACTTTAGATTGTCACGTTTACGGGAATCTTGTACTTTCTATCCTGGATTATATGCGATGGCTTGAAATGACAATACTCATGACTCTTTAACTCCTGATCTTGCCAGGCACTTGCTTTCCCGTAAATTGATAATTAAATATATTAAATCATAAAAAGGAATAACTTGCATCGGGTCGGGGGAAATTTGCGGCTATCAATATATGTTCGTGTTTACAGTGGCACTAGGCATGTTGTGCAACTAAAATTCCCAGTCTGACCTGTGGGCCTCCAGGCGACTGAGGGGAGTGCTGGCTCCCTCCTTCTTGGTACCATCTTGATAAGGGCATTCTATAAGACCCTCCTGTAGGCCTTGCGGCCGGTTCCATGCACCAGCAATGGAACGTCCTGGACCGTGGTCCCGGGCATGTACGGGACCCACTGTAAACATTGTTCGTTGATACCCCCGTTGGTTTCCAATAACAGCCTCGGTTTACTCATATGTGGATGTATGTATACTGGGACGCTATTACACATACCTAGACATATGGGTAGAACGAGTAATAAGTATAAATATTGAAGATGACAGCAATAGATTTATTCAGGCCTTATCACCTCCATTTCATGCTTACTGTACATGTACACTCAACACAGTTATTGATGCTTAATATTATTTTGATCATATCAACACATGCATATACTTATCTTCCATGGCACTTGGCTTTCACCTACATAATTGTTAGGGAGTTCTGACTCCCCTGAACTTGCATGTTCAGGTTCTGAAGCCTGGATTGAAGAGGAGCCCTCCACTGAAGACCAAGCCTATCTCTCGGAGCAGGCTGTCTTGCCCTAGCTCCTTCTGTTCCTAAACCTTCCTGCTAGCTCGGGGATCTTCTTCTCAGCCCGTGAGCACCTTTTGCTGCACAAATTGTAATTTTTACTTTTGTACCTGACTGTGATATAATGTACATGTACCTATATATCACGCTCTGTGATAACTTTGTAATCCTTATGTTGGAATGTATATTGCCACGTGCTTCCGTACTCTGATTCTTGTCTGTACTGATGCTTAGCGTATATACGTGAGGGTATTTCTGACCTGCGTATATACGTCGCAGTAACGTCTCCGTACCCTCCGGATCGGGGCGTTACAGTAACAGACGGATTTATCCCTCCCGGAGCGCTATAAATAGCGCTCTTTTTCTCTAAATTTAAACACACAACAAACAGCAACACAGAAAAGGAAAACAAGTTCCTTCATCTGCATTCCAAAGTGAAAATTCTACAACTCAGATTCAGAAGTGACTTCCAACAGGAAGAGAAAATTCTGCAACTCAGATTCCGAAGTGACTTCCAATAGATTCTAAAAATTCGTTCTGAAAGAAGGCTCAGAAAATTCAACAGATTCTTTAATAGAATTATTGTCTGAATCTGTGACTTCCAAGAAGAATATTCTTCTATCTTCCTCCTTTCTTTACAGTGGGTGTTCCTCCAAAGTAAAGACAAATATTCTCCCTAAAATTTGTCTTGGTCCTGCTTCTTTGATAGTCCTGTGAAGGTACTAGTTAACTATGATTCAACCGTACGGTAATTTGGTAGTGCTATCCAAATACCATGAAGGAGTGTTGTATCTTGGGAGACCAGCGTCCAGTAACCCGTTAGTACTCTAGCAGGGAACATCATTATCTTAAGGAAATTCACTATAAGCGTACCTCACTTCAAGTACTGTATTGACTTTGTCTCGTCAAAAGATAATTTAGCGGCTCCTCTTACCAAAGGTTTAAGTGAAGAGCGTATAAACTGCGCATCGAGGGGACTGGGTCTAAAAGCTTAACCTTATCGAGTCAGCTTATTGGAAACCTCACTTAGCGACTAGAGATCCCACAGACTAAGTTCAAGAGGAAAAACTAGTTATAATTGACTCAGCAAGTAAGCACTTTGGAGCTTGACTCCAATCTATTCCTAAGGTGCACACAAGTGCTTTCTACAAGTGGATTAATGATAGGCTTAGCGCTTTTAATGATGCCTATATCTTGTTATTAAACAAGTGGAGTAGAGTAGACTACTCTTAATAGGACGATTACCTATGTGAGTATAGAGTTGGGTTAGCTCTTTGAGATTTCTATAGAGGCTATTATTCCCTAAAGATACTTTCTGAAACTAAGAATGATCAGGGCCAAAACGGACACAACCGAGAATCAAAATTGATTTGGAAAGCTACTGCGTGAAGCTTATTGACTTGGCTTATACTAACGGCTAACAGTTCAAGACCTAGTTCACTGATTAGCCAGTAAGTCCGAAAAACTTTCGCTATGAAAGGTTTAAGACCTAGTTCACCTATCCTGATGTAGTTTCTTTTCTAAAGTACCTTTCACTATAGAGTCAGTCTCTTTGTGTGTCAATTCCTTAAATCTCCATTCATTGTGGGGGATTGTTGGGAAATATAAAGAATTAAATGTGAATCTTTGAGTTGAATTACGGCGAGATCTGTTGATAGAATCAATTGGATAATGGTTAGAGTGTGTTCATCTTCTATTGGGATGAACGTGGTATATTCACATGTTCAATTCTGACTTCGAATGAATGAGATATTCAAGTCTAAAGTTTGCCTAATTAAAAAGCCAAAAGGGGATTAAATGTAGCTAAAAATATTTAGTCCCATATTTGCCATGGGATGGAAGTTTGAAGTATTTAAATAGAGGAAAATAGGAACAAAGGGTGTGCCCTTTTGGTATTAGAAGTTTTCGCGCGAGATTAGGGGAAACCATGTCCACACACGAGCGCGCGCGCGCGCCGGAGCCGAAGCCTGGCCGATCTCGGGTTCCCTACCCAATCTAATTCTTTTTGGGTATGGGGTATAACGAATCGCACCCGCTCCACCATCCGGATCCGAACCGAAATAGAGCAACGGCTGACAGGAAACCACCGTGAACGGTTGGGCAGTTTCTGTCTGAAATGAACTGTTGCAACCGTTCGGACGGGAACGGACGGATTTGCCCCTCCCGGAGCACTATAAATAGCGCTCCTTTTCTCTCATTTTAAACACACAATAAACAGTAACACAAAAAAAGAAAACAAGTTCCTTCCTCTGCATTCCGAAGTAAGAATTTTACAACTCGGATTCAGAAGTGACTTCCAACAGGAAGTGAAAATTCTGCTACTCGGATTCTGAGGTGACTTCCAACAGATTCTGAAAATTCGTTCTGAAAGAAGGCTTAAAAAATTCAACAGATTCTTTAATAGAATTGTTGTCTGAATCTGAAGAAGAATATTCTTCTATCTTCTTCTTTTCTCTATCTTCCTCTTTTCTCTGCAGTGGGTGTTCCTCCAAAGTAAAGACAAATATTCTCCCTGAAATTTGTCTTGGTCCTGCTGCTTTGATAATCCTGTGAAGGTACTGGTTAACCACGATTCAACCGACGGTGATTTTGTAGTATTATCCAAATATCGTGAAGGACTGTTATATCTTGGGAGACCAGCGTCCAGTAACCCGTTAACACTGTAGCGGGGAACATCATTGTCTTAAAGAGATTCACTATAAGCGCACCTCACTTTAAGTACCGTATAAATAAATTAATTTTCTTTATACAGGGGTTATACTGATATTCAGTATATTGAGACTGACTTATACCAGTCTAATTGGTGCTTAACTAAGGAAGGTAATTGAAAGGTGGTGCTGTAATTAAGGAACATTCTATTGAATGAAAAACCTCCCACCTGATATTCACCGACCTGACCAATTAGATCGGTGATATTGATTAGTTGTCAGATTGCTCCTAGAAGCTAACAATCTTAAGACAATTACTGAAGTTACATACTTCTGTTCTGCTGGAACTTGCAGAAAATGTCTGAGACTAATTAAGACAGCTCAAGTAAGGCACCAAACATACAGATCCAAACTTTGATACCTGCTCCACTTCCTAACCCGAAGCCGGAGAAGCCAGAAAAATTTGATGGCACAGAATTCAAAAGGTGGCAACAGAAGATGCTCTTCTACTTGACCACTCTGCATCTGGCCAAATTCCTGCAAAAGGGTCCACCAGAACCCGGAACTGATCGGGACTCAGTCCCTGCAGTCGATGCATGGACTCAAGGTGACTTCCTTTGTCAAAATTATATTTTGAATGGACTGGATGACTCTCTTTACAATGTCTACAGTCCAATCACAACGACAAAGAAGTTATGGGCCAGTCTTGATAAAAAGTATAAGACTAAGGATGTCGGTACCAAGAAGTTTATCGTAGGACGATTTCTATAGTACAAGATGGTAGACAACAAGACTGTAATCAGTCAGGTGCAAGAGTTCTAAGTTATCTTGCACGAGATAGAGGCTGAAGATATGAATCTACCTGAAACTTTTCAGGTTGCTACTATTGTGGAGAAACTCCCACCTGCGTGGAGAGATTTCAAGAACTACCGAAGCACAAGCGCAAGGAGCTGAAGTTGGAAGATCTTATTGTGAGGCTTCGAATTGAGGAGGATAACTGAAAGTCTGAGAAAAGGAGCAATACGAACTCCTATGAAGCCAAGATAAATGTGATCGAAGACTGAAAGGGGAAAGCGTCTACTTTCAAAGGCTTAAAGCAGAAGAAGACTGCCCAAGGGTACAAAGGCAAGGTCCAAAAAGGAAAGAACATGCGCTTCAAGGAAACTTGTTACATCTGCAACAAAGAGGGGCATAAGGCGAATGAGTGTCACAGCCGTCTCAAAAAGAACTAGAAGAACCATCCACAGGCAAACCTGACCGACCATGCGTCGCCAAGCCTTTCAGCTGTGGTGTCAGAAGTGAATCTGACGATCAATAATAAGATTGGTGGGTAGACAGTGGCACTACTCGGCACATCTGCTCTGAGAAATTATTATTCTCTGAATATCAAAAACTAGAGTAAGATGAGCAACTCTTCATGAGAAACTCAGCCGTCTCCAAGGTTGAGGGAAAAGGAAAGGTCATCCTGAAGTGGACATCTGAGAAAGAGTTTACTCTGAACAATGTGCTACATGTTCCAGATATCCGCAAGAATCTAATCTTTGGATCAATACTTAGTAAGAAAGGATTTAGAATGGTTTTTTAATCAGATAAATTTGTACTTATTAAGGGTGAGATGCATATGGGAAAGGGTTATCTTGTTGATGGATTTTTTAAAACCAATGTTGCAGTGGTGGATAAAAAGTCTGTGTATTTGTACCCTAAGCTTATAAATAAAGAAAAGTCTTCTGTTTATTTACTTGACTCTCCATTTTATGGCATGCTAGATTAGGCATGTAAATTGCAAGCCTTTAAAAAACTTGTCTAATGTAGGATATATTCTCAAACTCAACTTGGAAGAAATTCGCAAGTGTGAGATTTGTGTTGAGGCCAAGTTCGCGAAAAATTCATTTCACTCAATTGATCAAAATACAGATTCTTTAGGGTTAATTCATAGCAATCTGTGTGACTTGAAGTTTATGCCAACTAGATGTGGGAAAAGTATTTTACTACTTTTATTGATGACTGTATAAGATACTGTTATGTGTATCTTCTAAACAGTAAAGATGATGCAATGAATATGTTTATAACATATAAAACTGAAGTTGAGAATGAACTCAACAAGAATATCAAGATTCTAAAATCCGATCGAGGCGAAAAATATGAATCAAATAATTTTAGTGAGCTATTTGCTAATTTGGTATAATCCATCAAACTATAGCACCATATACTCCTCAGTAAAATGGAATTGCTGAACGGAAGAACAGAACTTTGAAGAAGTTGGTCAATTCCATGTTCGTAAGTTTTGGAGCTCCGCAGAACTTGTAGGGGGAAGCTCTATTAATTGCAAATTATATTCTAAACAGAGTACCCCACAAGAAATTTGGTCTTATGCCATTTGAGTTATGGCATGGAAGGACACCTTCCTACCATTACCTCAAAATATGGGGGTGCCTTGCAAAGGTACTAACACCTTTACCTAAAAAGACTAAGTTGGGAGTAAGAACTATGAACTGTATATTCATAGGATATGCCTTGAATAGTAGTGCCTACAGATTTCTGGTTCATAAATCAGAAATACCAGATATTCATGTAAACATGATTATCGAATTTAGAGATGTTGTATTCTTTGAAGACATTTTTTGATACAAACGAGAAACAGAAAAGACTTCTGGGAAAAGAACACATGAGATAGCGTTCAGGGATGAAAACTCTGAGGAATCGATTGTTAATGTGGAAACTGAACCAAGAAGAAGTCAGAGATCTTAAATCTCAAAATCTTTTGGTCCAGATTTCATAGCATATGCTATTAAAAGCGAGCCTCAAACATTTAAAGAGGCTATGTCTGCCCCAGAAGTACAAATGTGGAAAAAAGCTATAAATAACAAAATAGAATCCATATTAAGTAATCATACTTGAGAATTGGCAAATTTGTCTCCTTACAGTAAACCAATTGGTGTAAGTGAATTTTCAAAAGAAATTAAAACCCAATCGATCTATCAATAAGTACAAGGCTAGATTAGTAGTCAAGGGCTATCGACAAAAGGAAGGACTTGACTACTTCAATACTTATTCACCAGTAACAAGAATAACCTCCATTCGGATGTTGATTGCAATTGTAGTATTACATAACTTAGATATCCATCAAATGGATGTCAAGACTGCATTCTTAAATGGTGAATTAAATGAAGAAATATATATGAAGCAACCTGAAAAATTTATAGTCAAGGGTCAAGAACACAAAGTGTGTAAATTGATAAAATCCTTATACGGTCTAAAGCAGGCTCCAAACAATGACATGAGAAATTCGATAGTGTCATGATCAAAGATGGATTCACTATCAATGAATGTGATAAGTGTGTTTACACTAAAATAGTTAAAAATACATGTATCATTATTTGTCTTTATGTAGACGACATGTTGATACTTGGGACTAATATTGAAATTATTAAGTTCACTAAAAGAATGTTATCCAACAGTTTTGACATGAAGGATCTAGGGTTGCTAATATAATTTAAAGAATTAAAATGACAAGAACACCAAATGGAATCTATCTATCTCAATCTCACTACGTGGATAAGATGATAGAAAGATTCAAAGATCATCGGATAAAGGAGAATAAAAATCTTTTTCTCCCACACATCCACCTTCGTAAGAATACAGGAACTGGAGTATGCCAGTTGAAATATTCTCATATTATCGAAAATCTAATGTATTTAATGAATTGCACTAGACCTGATATTGCTTACGCTGTAAGCAAGTTAAGCTGATACACTAGTAACCCTAATGATGATCATTGGACTGCTCTACTATGAGTATTAGGTTATGTATCACATACCAAGGAATATGCCTTGAGATATGTGTAGTATCTACCTGTACTTAAGGACACAGTGATGCAAATTGGGTTGCAGATTCTGAGGAATCAAAATCAACTAGCGGATACGTATTTACTCTAGGAGGAGCAGCGGTATTTTGAAAATCTTCCAAACAAGCATGTATTGCCCATTCCACTATGGAATCAAAATTCATAGCCTTAGATAAGGCCGGAGAAGAAGCAGAATGGCTTCAACAATTTTTAGAAGATATACCATTATGGCAAAAGCCAGTGTCCGCTATATGCATACACTGCGATAATCAAGCAGCTATATCTAGGGCACAAAATTTTATATATAATAGTAAGTCTAGACATATTCATCGTAGACATAATACCGTTGAGCAATTTCTCTCAAATAGAAATATCTCTATTGACTTTGTCTCGTCAAAAGATAATTTAGCGGATCCGCTTACCAAAGGTTTAATTGGAAAGCGTATAAATTACGCATCGAGGAGAATGGGTCTAAAAACCTAACCTTATCGAGTCAGCTTAATGAAAACCTCACTTAGCGACTGGAGATCCAAACTGTTATGATTGAGTCAGCAAGTAAGCACTTAGGAGCTTAACTCCAATCCATTCATAAGGTGTACACAAGTACTTTCTACAAGTGGATTAAGGATAAGCTTAACGCTTTAATGATGCATATATCTTGTTATTAAATAAGTGGAGTAGAGTAGACTATTCTTAATAGGACAATCACCTATGTAAGTATAGAGTGGGGTCGGCTCTTTGAGATTTCTATACATGCTGTTATTCCCTAAAGATACTCTCTGAAATTAAGAATGTCTAGGGCCAAAATGGACACAACCGAGAATCAAAGTTGATTTGAAAAGTTACTATGTGAAGCTTGTTGACTTGGCTTATACTAACGGCTAATACTTCAAGATCTAGTTCACTTTTTAGCCAGTAAGTCCGATAAAACTTTTGCTTTGGAAGGTTCAAGACCTAATTCACCTATCCTGATGCAGTTTTTTTCTAAAGTACCTTTCACTATAGAGTCAGTCTTTTTGTGTGTCAATTCCTAAAATCTCCATTTATTGTGAGGGATTGTTGGGAAATATGAAGAATTAAATGTGAATTTTTGAGTTGAATTACAGCGAGATCTGTTGATAGAATCAATATGATAATGGTTGGAGTGTGTTCTCCTTCCATTGGGGATGAACATGGTATATTCACATGTTTAATTCTGACTTCGAATGAATGAGATATTCAAGTCTAAAGTTTGCCTAATTCAAAAGTCAAAAGGAGACTAAAGGTAGATAAAAGCATTTAGTCCCACATTGGCCATGTGATAAAAATTTTAAGTGTTTAAATAGAGAAAAATGGGAACAAAGGGTGTGCCCTTTGGGTACTTGGAGTTTCGAGCGCGATTAGGGGGAAACCATGCCCACAAACGCGCGCGCGCCGCTGTCGTCGGCCGGCGCTAGAGCCGGGCTCGGGTTCCCTACCCGGTCCGGTTCTTTTTGATCCAGGTATGTGGTAGCAGATCGCACCCGCTCCGCCATCTGGATCTGAATCAAAACAACACAACGGCTGATAGGAAACCGTCACAAACGGTCTGGCGGTTTCTGTCTGAAACGAACCTTAGCAACGATTCAGACCGAACCGTTGCAACCATTCAGACAGGAACAGACAGATTTGCGTAAATAGTGCTCTTTTTCTCTCATTTTAAACACACAAAAAACAACAACACAGAAAAGGAAAGCAAGTTTCTTCCTCTGCATTCAGAAGTGGGAATTCTACAACTCAGATTCAGAAGTGACTTCCAATAGAAAGTAGAAATTTTGCAACTCGGATTTCGAAGTGACTTCCAACAGGTTCTGAAAGAAGGCTCAAAAAATTCAACAGATTCTTTAATAGAATTGCTGTCTGAATCTGTGATTCCAACGAAGAATATTCTTTTATCTTCCTCCTTTCTTTGCAGTGGGTGTTCCTCCAAAGTAAAGATAAATATTCTCCCTGAAACTTGTCTTGGTCCTGCTGCTTTGATAATCCTGTGAAGGTACTAGTTAACTACGGTTCGATCGTATGGTAATTTGGTAGTGTTATCCAAATACCGTGAAGTGTTGCATCTTGGGAGACCAGCGTCCAGTAACCCGTTAGCATCGTAGCGGGGACGTAAGTGTCTTAAAGAGATTCGCTATAAGCGTACCTCACTCCAAGTACTGTATAAGTGAATTAATTTTCTTTATACAGGGTTATACTGATATTCAGTATTTTGAGACTGACTTATACCAGTCTAATTGGTATTTAACCAAGAAAGGTAATTGAAAAGTGGTTCTGTAATTAAGGAACGCTCTATTGAACGGAAAACCTCCCACTTGATATTCACCGACCTGACCAATTAGATCAGTGATATTGATTAGTTGTTAGATTGATCTTAGAATCTAACAAAATTGACCGCTCGATTAATCATATCGAAAAATCTCCACCACAAAATTTCAGAAGATAAAGATAGCACCCACGGATAGGTCAAAACTTTTATGCTGTGAAATAACATCGCTTTTGATTTTTGCAACAAAAGTCATGCATTGAGCATAAACATTTATTCAAATTCAACAGTAGAATAATTTGGTATGTCGTTCATATCTATCTTCTCAAAAAATTAAAAAAAAAAACAAAGAAAGAGAGAACCTGTGCTCAACCTCATGCTTGACCTTTGCTTGAATCCTTTTTCCTTGGTTGTTTTGAGAACTTTTTATGAATACTTAAAACTAAAATTTCTTAGTATCTTTACTTGAGGAAATATTTAAAAAATATTTTTTTTCAAAATTGTAGAACTCTTTATCTTTCCTTCTTGTATCGTAATAATGTAACCTTGTGGGCAATTTCATAGTATATTTACTGGGGGAAATATTTAAGTTCTGTCTTTTTCCTCAGTTGTTTTAAGTACTTTCTTTGTATATTTAAGTGAAAGTCTCACAGTACCCTTGCTATGGGAGAAAGCAGGATTTTTTTTCTTTCAAAATTGTAGAACTCTTTATATTTTCTTCTGATGTCATATTTATTAAGAATAGTATTAAGATTAAGATTATATAATACTAATTGTACTAGGAATAGAGGTATATTTATCATTTAATTAGAATGCTTATGTATTCGGGCTTTGCCCTCATCAATAATAATTTAATTCAATTCTCTCTAAATTCAAGTTTCATGGTATCAAAGCTATTACAATTGTTGAAGAAAGGAAAACCAGATTGTTATGATTGATGAGCGCAATGCTCAAATATATATAGAGATGCAATTTAATAAGAAAATCCTACTCATTAGGGGTGAGCATCGGTCGGTTCGCTTCGGTTTTTGCTAATTTTTATAAAACCGAACCGAACCGATTAGACTTAGCAACCAAACCAACCGAACAGACTCAGTTCGGTTCGGTTTTTCAGTTTTTCTGGTTAGGCTAATATTTTTCCATCATTTCTTACATTTTTTATCACCATTATATTATCATCCTTTAATATTCAATACCCAAATTAGAAATAAGAAAAAGACCCTAACCTTAATGTGAATTAAAAATTTCATATTCTAAAACTTTTACACTATATTTGGGCTCTTATATCAAAACTCACATAATTATTACTAACTTTTAATGGTAAGAATGAAAAAAAGAACTATATTAATATAAATATTATTCTTAATTGTGATGGTGTACTTAACATAACTTTCACATATTCAACATAAAAAAGATGGTATTGTTAGAAGTAATGAGAAAAGTTTTCACTAGTTTTTATTATAAACTATATGATTCACTAAATTGAATTTGGGTTGGGTGATATATAGGGTAAGAGATTCAGTTCGGTTCGATAGAGTTCGGTTTTTGAAACACAAAACCGAAACTTAACCGAACTAGAGCGGTTCGGTTCGGGTTCGGGTTTTAATTTTTGGTTGGTTATTTCGGTTATAACCGAACTCTGCTCATCCCCTACTACTCATAATACAATCCTAACACAAAAGGTAATGTATTCTAATCCTAATAATACTCTAATACAATCCTAAGACAATAGATATTGTATTATAATCTTAATATTACTCTAACACCCTCCTAAAACTCATAGTGCACTATACCAATGAGTTTGGGTGGTTCACAAAAAAGAACAATTTTATAAGCTCATAGAGAGATATGATTAACTGCAATAGATTGTAGTATGCATGTATAGTAGATCGGTGATGCCCGCTGGTAGACACACTCAGGACCAGCGCAGCTAGTGGCAAAATTTGGTGATACCCGCCAATAGACGCACTTGGATCAATGCAGCTAGTAGTATGATAGTGGAAGATGATCATCATAAAGAAGACCAATCATCGGGCTTATAGACACCCTCAGAATTGGTTGCAATAGTAAAAAGTGGTTGAGTTGTAGTTGTAAACTGACTTATATGCTGTTTTAGTAGACACTCAATCTTTTATTCAAGTAGTTGATCAATGAGTTTTAGAGATTCTCAATACGCAGCAGGAACGAAGGTATTGAGAGGTCCTTAAACTCAACTAGAAAAAAGTTTTTGAGAGGTCATCAAACTCAATTTTCAGCGATCGGGCTCTTCAACCGGCGGGGATGGAGAACTCATCGATCAGTTCTCGATTGACGGCAGGGGAATGTGAACTCGTCAATCTGCTCTTGATGATAGCAGGGATCTTGAACTCCTCGATCGGCTCTCGATTGATAGCAGTGGAAGTTGCGTGAGATCGCGCGATGACAAGAAGTCGCAATTGTTTATTGATTTTGGTGATTCCAAGTCAGAAGTGGAGACGAATTTAAAATCCAACTTACGCTTGGAGATGGGATGCATAGACTTCAAGTAGTTGATGTTTACTTGTATCCAACTAATTTGATTGGACCACATTGAAACCCACATGAACACAACTTATCAAAATTAGATTCCAACTGGATTTTTGAGTAAGACTGTGAGATCAACGCATGATCTCGCGGCTGTAGTGGTCGAGCGCATGGACAAGCTTGGTGGAGCAGGAAACCATGCATGGTGATGGTAGCCGCGGTGAACTGATGATGATGAATAAAGTTGAAGAAAACTTTGATGATGCTAGTGGCGGAGAGTGGCCTGAAATTAGAAACATCTGACAACTTGAAGGCTTCGAGAAGTGGCCCGTTGCTAGCACATGCCATGTGAGCGCAACCCAGCATAGGCTCAAGCACACAAAGAGAGCTTTGTGTTCGCCTAAAGGCCCATTATCTAGTTTTGATGATGACTAACTCATGTAGTTATAATACTAATGCTCTTATGTTTAATTAGTTTCGGATATCTAATAAGGATCTTAGTTGATGTTTAACTTCAACAAAAGATTCAAAGTCAACTTTTGAAGCTAGCAAGTGTTGATTCAACAGCTTGCGCTTCAAGATCACATCAAGTACTCAAACAGAAGTCTAGCTCATTAATCAAAGTTTGGACCAAGTCAAGATGAAGAGAAAATTTTCAAGATGACTTGAGTCATGTTTGTAAGTGTTAAGATTTTATTTTAAGATAAAATGTAAAGAATGAATTAGTTGTGGATTGCTCAAGCTTATATACACACATAAAATATTTCAAAACATTTCATGTTAAATAGTTTTGTTTTTGAAAAATACCATTTTGATTTTGAGCTTCAAAGATTATACATATTGGTTTCATGATTAGATTTCATCAAAATAAGTTTACATGGTTTATATGTGTATTGCATTTCATTCATACACATTGTTGCTTTATATTGTTTAAGAAACTTATTTTAATGAGTTTATATCATGTGTTTAAATTTTTGTTAAAATCAAAACTTATTTTTGAGCTTATTGCCAAAAACAAGTATATTTCATTTTATATGTATATTGGATCATTTTCATTCACACAATGCTTAAATGAGTTTTAATATCTTATTTTTTGTATTTGAACAAGTTTTGAAAAAATCATTTTTTTTCATTTTGAAGTTGGTTTTTGAAAAATACGATTTTTAGTTTAAACTTAAATTCTTTACCTCAAAAATAATTCAAAATGTTTGTAATATGTGTTGATTTTTTATCACACATATTTGTACTTCAAAGTATTTCAATG
Source organism: Agave tequilana (assembly GCA_038442645.1). Lineage (NCBI taxonomy): Eukaryota > Viridiplantae > Streptophyta > Magnoliopsida > Asparagales > Asparagaceae > Agave > Agave tequilana. The sequence goes on from JAVJIF010008249.1 coordinate 132,032, forward strand.
AACTTATTTTTTGAATTTTTATGTGATTTAAATAAATTTTATGGGTTTTTAAAGTCAACTTTCTATACCTTAAAAACCCTGATTTGGGCTTCTGGCGGTCGACCGACTGGTCGACCGAGCCAGAGGTTGATCGACTGATGTGCACAGTAATGTTCACAAGCCCTGACTTAAGGGCCGGTCAACCGATCCAGAGAGCTTGCTCTCTAGATCTGGCCCCAGTCGACCGGATGGTCGACCGAACAAAGAGACCAGCTCTCTGGTTCTTGCCTTGGTCGACCGATAGGTTAAAGACCTAGGGCGGTCGAACAGGCGATCGATCAGCAACCCTAATGGTCTGAAATATGACAGTTGGCCAGTTAACTGACATGGCGATTTGGCCAGAAAACTGAGCCTAACGGCTAATTTTCTGAACCCTATAAATTGGAGTTCTCTTGGTCAGTTTTTAACAAGATTTTGGAGAAGTTTTAAAGCCAGTTTTTTCCATCTCTCTTAGAGTTTTTTTTACATGTTTTGGGCTAAAACTTCCATATCAACAGGAGAATTTTTAAAGAGTGTTTATCTTATGATTTTAAAAGAGAATTTTTGAGTTTTTCTCCACAAATCTATCTTGTTTTCTCATATAAGTTTGAGCTTTTCGTTTCTATATCCATCCTCTAGGGATCATTTGTTATGAGAGTGTTTTTGGTGATCAAAGTGTAGAGATCATCAAGTTTTCATGTTTGTATTTGAGGAGGCGAACTTGCGAGTTCGTGTTGTGAAGAGTTATTGAGGGAGCTCGGTGTAGAGATGCGGCCTTGGTAAGCTAGTGTGCTTGTGTGTGTTGTTTTTGCGGGAACAAGTGAGGGACTTGCGAATCTAAGTGTTCTTGAGGGAGCTCATTGTAGGTGTTGCTGTACCGAGTAATCTTACGGGATCGATTATAATGGAAATCCTTTATAGAGTTAAAGGTGGGGACGTAGAGCAAGTGTGCTCGAATCTCAAAACAATTCTCTCTTGTTTGCGATTGCTCATCTCTCTCTTACTTGTATTTATATATCTTGCATGCTTTTGTTTCTTACATCTTTATATGCTTGATATTCTTGTGCTTAATTATTATATACTTAGGATTGTTTGCTCACATTTGTATTCAACTAAGAGAGTCATGGTGGCACCTAAACTCTTAATCTAGAGAAACCTTGAGGAGATAGTTCAGAGCCCTTCACCAGGAATTCGGCTACACTCTTGTATTATACTTTGTGTGTTAGCCTAATAGTTTTAGGTTGCATAAATGGTTTTTAATTTCACATTAGTTTTATTTTTGATTAGCTAGTCACCTATTCACCCCCTCTAGGTGACCAACAATTGGTATCAGAGCTTTGTGCTCTTAATTTGGGTCTAACAACCTAGAGTTTTTAAGATCCTTTTATTTTGCTAATCACAATATTTGCCCACACACTAATGGATTTCATGACACCTCCTATGTTTGACATTTTTAACCTCTAAATTTGGAAAGTTAAGATGTCTATGTATCTTAAAGCCCAAGGAATTCATGTTTACTTTGCCACTATTAAGGATTCATATTTTATTAATGGCAAACATCTAGAGGTTAATGCAAAAGCCATCCATATTTTAAAATCAACCCTAAATGATGATTATCTATCTAGGGTTTCTAATCTTGATTCGGCATTTGTAGTATGGAATACTCTCATCTCTCTTAGAGAACAAACGCCGCATGATAAAGAGAGTGACTCGGATGATGGAAGTGCTACTTTTAACATGTACTACATGGTCCAAGGGGATAACACTCTTGAGGTAAATTCTAATTCTGAGCTTGATGAAGATGTTAACATGCCATATGATGAGCTTGCTTTATTTTGTCAACAACTTCTTAAAAAATATGAATTATTAAAAAGGGTGAAAAATAAAAATGATTTTGTTTTAAAAGAAAATGATTCTCTTTAAAATAAATTTGACATTGTTTCAAAAGAAAACAAATTCTTAAAAAATAAAATTATTTTGATTTCTAAAGATAAGGACATTGCTTTAAATGAAAATAAATCTTTGAAAAAGAAAATTGTTTCAAAAGAAAAAGAAAAGATTTATATTTCTAAAAAAAATGATTTTATTTTTCACGTTTCTTCTTCTAAAATTAATGATGATATATGTATTTTGAAGAAGAGCATTGATTGCTTGGGCTCCACTTTGAGCCAATGTGCATTTAATCACTTTAGATTGGAATCTATGTTTCGCAAGAAATAAGTTTCACATATGCATGCACATCCTATACAACATACATCTCATGCACAGCATGATCACACTCATACCACTTACATGTATGCTAGAGTGTACAAATATACACATTATGGCCGCAAAGGCCATCTTACAAAATTTTATTTTGATAGATTAAATTCTTTCAATTTTGCAAATAAATATATTTGGATTCCAATTGTTTCTAACCCTCATGGACACAAAAAGATATGGGTACCAAAATTTTCATCTCTTGTATTTGATGTAGGTGTGGGCTCTCACAAAACGTGAGAGAGTTGGTGCCTTGGTAGTGAATGCATTTCAAACTTAAAGGACACACCCATTTGATGCATCACTATCAAGAAAGCATGGTAGGAGGACTACCTCATGTTTTGGAGAAATGAATTGGCTACACAGTTTTGGTAATAATTTCTTCCTCCACTTTAAAATATTTTGAATGATTATATGCTAATGTAGTAATCTAGGCTCAATCTTATATTGTTTTGTGCTTAATGTTGAGTTGATTGGTTGCTAGTTATGCATGTATTTTTGAAAATAGTATTCATATTTTTAATAGATATACATGCCTATTTTTTTTTTTATTGATTCATGCTTTGTTTGCTGTTATGCCTATATCATATTCTTATGCATATTCTATTAAAACTTGTGTTATACATGTACAATTTTTGAGTTACATATTATACATGTTTATTTTTATTGTATACTCATGTGTTGTTTGATTATACATCATATGTTCTAGTTTTGATGATTATTGCATGTTTATATGATATATCATATTTTTTTAAAAAGGGATTTCTAGTTTAAATTTTTAAGCTTCATTGCCTTATCTTCATGCATATGTTAATTATATGATTCTTATGCACTCACATTTTCGTGTTTACTCATGAATTTATTTTCATGAGCATTTATGAACTTTATAGATTTTGAGTGTCAACTCTTATGTAATATACATGCTTCATGAGATATATATGTTTTGGTTTCATATTTAAATAATCTTTAACTAGTTTTTCAAAAACTATTTAAAACTATTTACTTATTCTTCACTTCGTAATGTTTTCAATCTAAAATTACTTTCAAAACCTTATTTTTAAAAAACTCCTACCTTCAAAGGGGGATGGTTGGGCGACCATGCCTTGTATGTTCTTATTGAAAATCTTTTATTATGTGCATGATAAGGGTGGATTCATATTTGTTATATATATATAATCTTTATGGTATTTCATTTTTATATACTCATATGTGTTTTCTCATATATGTATGCATCAAATTTCAAGTGGTGTTTTTATTTTTATACATACATAAATTTTTTTTATACTAAAATTAACAATATCATACATGTTTTAAAGCACAAATTGTGTTATGCTAAGCTTGATTTAGTTCTGAATATTAATTAATATCTTTTTCAAGCTTATGCATCATTTGAAAAAGTTCTTTAAAAACTTAAAATGATTTCATAATATTTATATTTACCTACAAATGGTATAACAACATTTGTTTTGCCAATTAAAAATGGTATAAAAAATTATTTTGGTAACTACAAGTAATTTCAAAATTAGTCTTAAATGGTATCAAAAATTTGGTAATCGGTTTTTCAAAATGTGCTTGATATATATTGCTTATATGCAAGGAGAGCTTAACATCTCCTCTATGTATAAATTCATGTTGAGTGTATTTTACATATTGAGGAGCTTGACCTCTCTTCTTTATGTGATACACGTGTCCGTTTATACATTGTATATTATGCTTATGTGAGTTAAAGTTTAGTAATCCCTTCTCTATGTAATTCATGTATGTAGGGGAACTAACTTAACGTCTCTCCTCTTCATGAATGTATATCGCATACATATATATATATATATATATATATATATATATATATATATATATATATATATATATATATTATTGTTTGTTTATCTTCACCACTTTGTCGATGAATTGATAAAAAGCAGGAGAAGAATTTAGAGACTTTATATATGCATGTTTAATATTTGTTATTTATGCGTATATGTTTGTTTAATTTATATGTGCTTTCATTGAATTTTTTTATTGATTTATTGCTATGCATGAGTTAAGAGGGAGCTTTTATGAAGATTATCTTTAATCCATGCATATATAACTCCAAGAGTTTTGTCATCATCAAAAAGGAGAAGATTGTTGGCCTAAAGGCCCATTACTCTAGTTTTGATGATGATTAACTCATATAGTAATAGTACTAATGATCTTGTGTTTAATAGTTTCAGATATTTAATCAAGATCTTAGTCGGTGTTTACTTCAATAAAAGATTTGAAGTCAAGTTTTGAAGCGAGCACGTGTTGATTCAAGAGCTTGCGCTTCAAGATCACATCAAGTATTCAAAGAGAAGTCTAGCTCATGGATTAATATTTGGACCAAGTCAAGATGAAGAGAAGATTTTCAAGAGAAAATTTTTAAGAAGACTTGAGTCATATTTGTAAGTGCTAAGATTTTATTGTTAGATAAAATGTAAAGGATAGATTAGTTGTGAATTGCTCAAGCTCATATACACACACAAAAATATTTTAAAACATTTCATGTTAAATAGTTTTGATTTTGGAAAATACTGTTCTGGTTTTGAGCTTCAAAGATTATATATATTGGTTTCATTGTTAGATTTCATCAAAACAAGTTTATATGTGCATTGGATTTCATTCATACTGTCACGCCCCGCTTCCCAAAATACGCTAGGGCGGAGACGCGACACGAGTCGGCGAGCATATACGCGAGGAAAATACCCCACATACACGCGCTAAGCCTAAAGTAACCTGAACAAGTTATAAATCTAAACCATAATAATCAAGGATCACTGCAATAGTACATATAAAGACTACACATGATCTGGAATGAAATAAGGAATAGGATAGAAGCCAAGGGTGATATACAGGAATCAAAGAATAATAGCAGGAATAAAAAAGGAAAGAATACCAGAATCCAAAGAGAGAGAGAGAGTCCAGTTCCTCGCAAGTCGTACAGTCTTATCGTACATCTGCACAAAAGAACAAGCGTCCAATATCTGAACGTGCAAATCCAGGGTCGTCAGAAAGCGACCTAGTGAGTGTGTGTGTAAAGGGGAGAGCTTGTGCATATAAACAAGGTGCATAAAGCAATAACAAGAATAACTGCAGATGTAAGATAATCAAATAACATGATACCTAAGCAACTGAATAATAAAAGCAAGAATAAGAGTACAGGTAAAAGACAAGTAAAACAACTGTAACAAACAACAGATGTCTAGGTGTATATCCTAACAATATCACTAACCTAGTACATAATTTGGTCCCGGTTACAATCATGTGTCTATCATAATGATATATATATATAGATATACAATCAGGTGATTACAGTCAGTCACAATACATCAACAGTTTATTATTAATTATGTCAGCGAACACTAATTGTCACATGTAATAGACGCATCCCATACTACGCCCACCACACATGCCAATCGATGTCCTCAGTTATTGAAACTGATCGGTTGGAGACATTGTCCATGTCTTAGGTGGGTCCCGTGCATACCTAGGACCACGGCCCAGACTCCTGGCGCTGAACCAGGACCTACCGCAAGGTAGTCAAGAACATGTAAATAGGAACAGGTACATGTATAACATGTATATCAGGAACAGGAAACAGGACGGGGTGTCAGTCACCCCACGGGAACCCTGCAGTGGAACCCTCTTTCGGCTGCGCAACCTAAATCCTAGGTCCACCCAAAATACGAACGCTGTCTCCTCCATCAATCTCCCCAATCCCAGTGTAAGTAGTTCGTTATCATGTTTTAGTTTATCAAGATTATTTAATGTGCATGTTATTTAATTCCTGGGAAAACTCGGTGGTAGTCACGGTAGCAATATCAACATGTGAAAGTCAGGGTGCCGGTATAACTAGAGTATAAATATCAAGGAACAGGATACCGTTATAACATGAATGTATAACAAGTAAACATGTGGGTGTTGTTACCGTGTAATAATATTTTCCCAGCAATTAAGTAACATGGACAAGATAGTTATCAGGTAGATACAAAATATAGTCAGTCTAGTTCCTCAAGTGAATCAAGATATCCAGGGTGAACAATAACCAACTGTCATGAATAAAATAATCCAGGCAACATTATGAAGCAACTAATATTTTCAAAGTCGTCTCAAACCCTTACTTCTATCACAGTCAAACATACGATCCCAAAACTCAGCAACATATCAGATACAAGTTTCTAAGATCTATCAAGCCAAGTCAAATACAACCAATATCTATTCCTCAGAATCATATCCTTCTATCTATAGCAAATACTATAGCTCAAGGGTAGAGTCCTCAATCCATAAAAGATCTAAAAACAGCAGTCAGACTAAAGTTAGTCGACTAGGGGGGAGAACAAGTCGACTAAGGTAAGGGTTAGTAGACTAACAGTTATACTAAGTGAACTATAACAGAGGATACTAGTCGGCTAACAGGGAAGGCAAGCCGACTAACATAAGTATAGGTCAGTAACAGAGCCTACCCAACTTTCAGGACAAACAACTAGTCTACTAAGGTCATGATAAGTCGACTAGTATAGAGGTACTAGTCGACTAACAGGGTATACAAGTCGACTAGGAGGAAAGGCAAGTCAACTAATAGATGTAATAGCCAGCAACAGAGGATACAAGACCTACAGGACAACATATAGTCTACTACAGTTAGGATAAGTCGACTAACATATGATATTAGTCGACTACAAGAAATGGCAAGTCGACTAGAGAAGTTATCAGTCGACTATAGGAAAGGGGTAGTCGACTAGGGTAAGTTACAGTCGACAACCAGAAAGTCCAATACTATTCTAAAGGGAACCTAGTCGGCTATGGGGCAAAGGTAAGTCGACTAATAGAGCTATTAGTCGACTAATATAAGGTGCAAGTCGACTAATTCCTCCATCTGTAGTCCACAAACAGAGAATCACAACTATTCTAAAAGGGGACCTAGTCGACTAGGGGTTATGGTAAGTCGACTGACAGTAGTATTAGTCGACTAATCTAATGGGTAAGTCGACTAATAATCTTGCAACCTGATACTGAAATGAACCTGCCCATACTTCCAATCTCCACATTCTCTCAAATGCACTCATGCTACATCATGAAATATCTGCAATGATAATCCAAACACCCATATGATAAACATAGGGTTCCAACTAAATTAATTATACATGCATATTATATTCCTATGCATTCGAAGATTGTAAACAGGGAAGGATAAATTCACACATTTGTATTACACAAAGAGGTAGAGTAGAAACACTCCCATAAATAAATCGTGATTGCAATTAATGTAAACACACATAATTAATCATGATTGCAATTAATGAGAACACATATATTCTGATAAATGAATAAGGAGGGGAAAGGGAGACACTCACAGAAGAGAGGCGAGTGATTTCCTCCCAAGAACAATGCATGGGCTCTCAAACTCTCCATTTGAATTTGCTCCTTTCTGTCAAAATCCACCTTGCATACTTATAAAAATAGGCCTACTGACTTCATATCTCACCATACCTGCAAGAGATCTCCCAACGAATATGATATCAAGTACATCAATGAATGGAAGCGCCATCTATAGAGTTTCTAATCAGGTTGATCCACCATTGATTTGGGAAGAGACGGACCATTAAGATTCAAAGCTCTAATCTCTCCTTCCCTTGTAGTTGTGCTGTCGCGCGCCGCAGAAGAGATCGGTTGCCGGAGACACACGCGGAGCTCGTCGGAGAGGCGAAGGAGGCCGGGGGTCCTGCTGGATGCGGCCTTGCCGCGGCTGCTGCTGCAGCTGCAGCGGCTGCTGCTGCGGTGGCTCTGCTGCTGTTGTTGCTGCGCTGCGCTGGATCCGGGCTGGTGGAGAAGAAGAGGGGAGTTCGGCTGTCGGGGTCGCTACTGCTGGCGGTTTGCTGCCCGGCTGTGGAGCGCAGCAAGGGAAGGGAAGGAGCTGCTGGAGAAGCCGTGGCTGGAGGCAAGGGACAGCCTGGGTGTCTGCCGGAGGGGCACGGTAGCTGGATGGGGGTGCGGGCGGCCTGGTCTGCAAGGGGGAGGAGGCGGCTGTGAAAGGAGATTAGTTTTAGGTTTAGGTTTAGGGGAAGAGATTAGGGTTAGAATTTGATTAAGAGATAGGATTAGTTTGCGGATTTTGTTGGGATTTAGATCAAGTAGTTAGGATTTGTAGGATATAGGATTTGATTTGGAATTGGATTTGGGTTTGGGTTTTTGTTAGGATATGATTAGGGATTTGATATAAGATATGATATAGTTTGTTGAGATTTGGATTTGATTTGGTTGTTGGGATTAAGATACTGGGATAATGGGTTTTGGGTTGAAGAGTCACGGGTTTGCTAATGGGTTGGGGGTTGGATCCAAATGGGTAAATGGGTATCGGATGTTCGGGTTTGAAATGGGTATAGGTATATGATAACGGGTATTGGGTATGGGATACAAGAGTAATGGATAAAGGATCAAGGGGAAGGAAAAGAAATAATACTACTACAAAAATGATAATCCAATATTAACAACCACATTACTTTAACCACAATATTAATAATAATAATAATAGTTATTAAAATACATGACGGAAATTAACAATAACGATGATAATTAACAACTGTTAACAAGATGGTATATATATATATATATATATACACACACACACACACACACACACACACACACACACACACACACACACACACACACACATGTAACATGTAAATAAAGATACATAATTCGGATTAAAAAAAACAGAAATACAGTATTATCAAGTAGGGGATATTACACATACACATTGTTGCTTTATATTGTTTAAGAAGCATATTTTGATGAGTTTATATCATGTGTTTAAGTTTTATTAAAATCAAAACTTATTTTTGAGCTTATTGTCAAAACAAAGTATAATTCATCTTATATGTGTATTGGATCATTTTCATACACACTATACTTCAAATGAGTTTTAATATCTCATTTTTGTATTTGAACAAGTTTTAAAAAATCATTTTTCATTTTAAAGTTAGTTTTTGAAAAATACGATTTTTGGTTTAAGCTTAAATTCTTTACCTCAAAAATATTTGAATATTTTTGTAATATGCGTTGATTTTTTATCACACATATTTGTACTTCAAAGTATTTCAATGAACTTATTTTTGAGAATTTTTATGTGATGCAAATAAAATTTTATGGGTTTTCAAAGTCAACTTTTCATACCTTAAAAACCCTTATCTGGGTTTCTGGCGATCGACCGAAGCAGAGCTCGGTCGACCGAGCGGTCGACCTATGTGCATAGCAACGTGCACAAGCCCTGGCTTGAGGGCCGATTGACCGGACGGTCGACCGATCCAGAGAGCTCTCTGGATCAGTCGACCGTCCGGTCAACCAGCCTTCAAGCCAGGGCTTGCTTTCTGGATCTGGCACCGGTCGACCGACCAGAGAGACCAGCTTTCGAGTTCTTGCCTTAATCTACTGAACAGTTGACTCATAGGTTAAAAACCTGGGTGCGATTGACAGGGCGATCGAGCGGCAACCCAATGGTTTGAAATATAACCGTTGTCCGGTTGACCGACAGATCAATTTGGCTTGAAAACTGAGCCCAATGGCTAATTTTCTGGGCTCAGTTTTCTGAACCCTATAAATTGGGGTTCTCTTCGCTAGTTTTTAATAATATTTTAGTGTCAATTTTTCTCATCTCTCTTAGAGTTTATCTCTACATGTTTTTGGGCTAAAACTTCCATATAAAAGGAGAGTTTTTAAAGAGTGTTTATCTTGTTATTTCAAAAGAGAATTCTCGAGTTTTTTCTTCATAAATCTATCTTGTTTTCTCACACAAGTTTGAAATTTTCATTACTATATCCATCCTCTAGGGATCTTTTATTGTGAGAGTATTTTTGGTGATTAAAGTATAGAGATCACCAAGTTTTCATCTATGTATTTGAGGAGGCGAACTTGCGAGTTTATGTTGTGAAGAGTTGTTGAAGGAGCTCACCTCTCTTCAACGGATTTTTATCTTTTGGTCGTCTGTTCTACGACGGATTTGTCTCTGGCCTTCTGTTCTTCAACGGATTTGTCATTATCGGTCGTGTCTTCTTCAACAGACTTATCACTATCGGTCGTCTCTTCTACGACGGATTTGTCTCTATCATCTGTCTCTTCTTTGACGGATTTATCCCTATCGACCGTCTCTTCTTCGACGGATTTGTCTTTATTGGCCATCTCTTTTCGGTGGATTTGTCTCATCGGTCATCTTTCTTCAAGAGATTTGTCACTATCGTTCGTCTTTTTTTTGATAGATTTGTCCTGATCGGTTGTCTCTTCTTCAAGAGATTTTATCACTGACCTTTTTATTCATAAATGAATTTCACACTATTTTAATGTCCACCTTGTTTCAAGCAAAAGAGATATTTCGTGGGTTTTTGAAGTCTATCACGTATATACTAAAGCGACTTACAAGCTCAATAGACATATAGGTTAAACTATAGAGAGTACTCTGTGTCGATCAGTTTCATCAAGAGTATGTGAGAGGTGATCAGTTCATCATGAGTTTGTGAGGGGTATTCAAGATTCAAGTTTCTGGTGATCAGCTTTCTAAGAATGTCACGAGGGATAAACATCAACTTTCAGATTTTATTTTTCTTTCATCTGGTGCTAAGAATAATATCAGTTTCATCCATCATGAGTTTGTGAGGGGTGTTCAAGATACAAGTTTCTGGTGATCAGTTTTCAAAGAGTGTCACGAGGGATAAACATCAACTTTCAGATTTTATTTATCTTTCATCCAAACTCTTTTATTTTTCCTTTCATCCAAACTCACAATTTTTCATTTATCATGAGAAGGTTTTCAAAGAGTATCACGAGGGATAAACATCAACTTTCAGATTTTATTTTTCTTTCATCCAAACTCACAATTTTTTTTCATTTATTTGATTTTATTTTTCTTTCATCCAAACTCACAATTTTTCATTTATCATGAGTTTGCAAGGTGGTGCTAAGAATAATATTAAAAATTAGGACTATGCAATACTAATTATATTCCACCTAACGGGGTTACTGGACGCTGGTCTTCCAAGATAATCGTGGGCATAGTTTCCCCAAACGCGTGCAAAAACTCCAAGTACCCAATGGGCACACTCTTTGTTATCATCTTTTCATATTTAAACACTTCAAATTTTCACTCAATATCCAATGTAGGACTAAATATTTTAGCTACCTTTTGTCCCTTTTAACTATTGAATTAGGTTAATTTTTGACTTGAATATCTCATTCATTCGAAAATAAAATTGAACATGTGAATATACTACATTCATCCCCAATGAAAGAAGAACACATTACAACCATTATCCAGTTGATTCTATCAACAGATCTTGCCCTAATTCAGCGCAAAGATTAACTTAAATTCTTCGTTTTCCCAACATAATCTTGTACTCGAGACCTCAACATTTCTTTTTTATTTTGCAAAATAGCTCAATAACACTTCTTTTCCAAACAATCATATAACCTCTTGCTTCCCTCCATACTCCCATTCAAAAACCAAGAGAATATCCAATTCAAATGCCACCATTCCCTCCCTCCTCCCGTTCCCTCCGCTAAATCCTCCTCCGCCTCCTCCGCCACCACTCCCCCTCCTCAAATCCTTCCACGCCTTCGCCGTCACCTCTGGCCTCCTCATCCTCTTCCTCTCCCTCCTCTCCCACTCCCCCCCTCCTCGCCCCGCCCCACCCGCATGGATGTCGCCCGATAGATGTTCGATGAAATGCCAAACAGAGATGTGGTCTTGTGGGGACCGTGCTGGCTGGTTACGCCAGGGGGGATAGGTACAGGGAAGGGATTCATCTCTTTGAGGGGATGCTTGCGGGCTGGGTTTCGTCGGATGATGTGGCTCTTGTCTCGGTGTTTTCGTGTTGTGGACAGCTGGGGTGTTGGATCGAGGCAGGGCGATACATGAGTATATTAGGAGGAACAGGGTGAAGCTCTGCGTGTATTTGTCGACAGGGTTGGTCGATATATACACAAAATGCGGGTGCGTAGGCTCGGCAGTAGAGGTTTTCGAGGCAAGCCCGAGAAAGAATCTGTTCACTTGGAATGCTATTGTGGCCGAAATGGCCGTACACGGGCACGGAGAGCTTGCGGTCAAGTAGTTTGAGAGGATGAGCAAGGAAGGTGAGCATCCAGACTGGGTGAGATTCTTGGGGATGTTGGTGGGCTGCAGCCACACCGGTCTCACCGATATGGCAAAGAGGTTGTTCAATGTAATACCCATATCTTGTAATACATGAATTAATTGTGAAAAATAATACTTATTAAGTGTATGTGTATTTTGATTTAAGAAAATTGTCATTTTTAAAGTAACATAACTATAGTTGGATCTCACTGTGAAATATATTTCATATTAACCACACAGAAAGTGGATCTGATGTGATCAGGTTGAAAGCTGAGAGTTGGGGTAATGAAATGTAGTACTCTTGGAATCTTTGAGACCTACATGTTACTACAATTTCGTGGCACTGAATTATGTGAAATCCCAAATTGGTTGTCTTTAAGTGCTTTGTTATTTTTGAAAGACATGACAATCATGGATAATTGTTGATCAACTATTCTAATGCATATATGATTTAATATTTATGATGACATCACGTGTGTTCAGACCAGAAAAAGTAACGTATGAGATGGAAGACACCTTTCCTACATAGAAACTGGAGTCCCAAAGGAAAAAGCCATCAACAGACCAGATCAGCAGCACGGCAACGTTCAGCAACAGATTCAGATTTGCACCTCCAGCAGCGAGCGAGCGGCGAGTTCTCCTGATCCACGCCAGGCCGTCATCGGAGACTGACACGGTGACCTTCTCCAGTGCCTTGGCCACCCTCTCCTGCAGTCCGATGGCGAGGAACGACACCACAGCGACCGCGGTAGCGACTCGCTCGACGACGCGCACAGCAGCAACCACCCAGACCAGCAGCACAGGCAGTGAGCGAGCGGCGATTCCAGGCCCTTCCGGCGAGCGCGAGATCCCCAGCTTGCAGCCAGGTCTTCCCCAGCACCCTGGCTACCCTCCTATGCAGTCCGACAGCGAAGAGCGGCATCATAGCGACTGTAACGGCGACGACCAGATTCCCCAATGTGAGTGTCTCTCTCTTTCTTTCTCTCTCTCTTTATTTATTAAGTGATCGCAGATATTAATTTATAGGTGATGTAAATTGTTGAGTAGAACACTTATGTTACATGTTTATGTGTGGAGATCACCGAGCATGAAGGTGGACGGTCATCTCCCGTTTATTTTACATGTTGGATGCATAGGGATGTGATAGGCATGATTATTGATATATGTTGGAACGCCATGATTATCACATGAGAGTTTAGATAATTTGTGTAGACTATACATGTTGTAGCCCAGGTGTGTATTGGAGAGAAGATGGGGAGAAGAGTGGAGTATCTCAGAACCTAAGTGCCCAGACAGAACTGGATTAGTCGACTTGTTCATATTGATAGTCGACTAATCCATGTATTAGTCGACTATTACCAGCTCCTAGTCGACCAACCCACCTTCCAGGAAATAGTTCTGCTCTCTGTATTTTCCTGCTAGTCGACTTGCCCTCTTCTTTTAGTCGACTAATTATTCCCTAGTCGACTTGTTCATCTCCCCAAGTCGACTAACTTGGCCTGTCTGTTGTGTATAGTTTCTTTAGGGATTGTGGACTTCACCTATGGATTATGTATTGGTTATTGATGGATGTACATGATTTCTAGAGATGGATATTAGTGGTAATGACTTGACTTATCATGATAGATCTTATATGCATGGATTGGATGTCCTTTCGAATGTTAGGATCTGATGTTCGACCTTAATAGAAATATGAACTCTTGAGGATTTGGGAATCAGAGTTGTATATTTGAGTGAGAGGACTAGTACTGGATATTGTTGATGTATGTCGGATTGGTGATTAATGTGTCGGATTACGTGATGTGTATTGATACTCGATTGATTGGAACTATTGGAATCATGACTTGGTTGTAATGACTCGGGATTGATCTAGACTTATGTTATTTACATTGAATGATGTTCAATGATTAGACATGACTTATTTAGTTGGGTAATTGAGGACATATCAGATATGACTGGATTAGTTGAGTTGTGTCTTAGATTGATCTTGAGTTAGAAATATCCAGAATCTTTATTCCTTTCATTGGAGCCTGACTGATATTGAGATGAGATTGACATAGTTGGTTTATAGTTGTGAACATTTGAGAATTGTTTAGAGGATATTTTGTTGATGTTGAGTATCAGGAATAGATATTCCAGACCACATGTTCTTTGAGGATGTTTTCTATACAGATATGATTGTGGTGTGTGTTGACTATTGTTCTCGAGGATATACAATATGTACTTCATGTTGTTTATTGATTACTTTCATTGATAGAGATTGAGTTATGATGATGGTGAGCTATTCAATGTCGGTAATGTTGTACTTCAGAGTGTTCTGATAGCAGTCATTACTTTATCAGTTGGTGAGATCATTTATTGACGACTTTGAGGATATATGAGTTGATTCCATACTTTACTGGACTATTCTATTCTTGACAGTAGGTTATTACTCACCTTGTATATATTGATTTACCTGTGGAACCTGACTGACTACTTGGCATCCACCTATAACTATCATGTTCATGTTACTGAATTTGCTGGGAAAATATTATTACACGGTAACAACACCCGCATGTTTACTTGTTACATATATTCCTGTTATACCGGTATCCTGTTACTTGACATGTTATACTCCTGTTATACCGGTACCCTGACTTTCACATGTTGATATTGTTACCGTGACTACCACTGAGTCATCCCAGAGATTTAAGTAACATGTATACTAAATAATCTTGATAAACTAAAACATGATAACAAACAACTTGCACTGGGATTGGGGAGATTGATGGAGGAGACAGCGTCCGTATTTTGGGTGGACCTAGGATTTAGGTTGCGCAGCCGAAAGAGGGTTCCACTGCAGGGTTCCCGTGGGGTGACTGGCACCCCGTCATGTTTCCTGTTATGCATGTTATACATGTACTTGTTCCTGTTTACATGTTCCTGACTACCTTGCGGTAGGTCCTGGTTCAGCGCCAGGAGTCTGGGCCGTGGTCCCGGGTATGTACGGGACCTACCTAAAGCATGGACAATGTCTCAAACCGATCAGTTTCAATAACTTAAGGGTATCGATTGGCATGTGTGGTAGGCGTAGTATGGGATGCGTCTATTACATGTGACAATTGGTGTTCGCTGACATAATTAATAATAAATTGTTGATGCTTGTGACTGACTGTAATCACCTGTTTGTATATTTATATATCACTATGATAGTCGCATGATTGTAACCAGGACCGGATTATTATAACCAGACTTGTATACCAACCTAGTGACATGTGATAGATTACACGTCTTGACATTGATTGCATATTTACAGTTGTGCCATTTGTCTGCTACCTGTATTCATGTTTTTATCATAAGTGTTACTGTTCAGTTATTTACTGTGTTATTTAGTATTTCTATCTGCAGTTGTTCTTACTATTATATATGCACATGGTTTCTTCTGCACGAGCTGTTTTCCCTTTACACACACACTCATTATGGTCGCGTTCTGACGACCCTGGATTTGCACGTCCAGCTTTTGGACGATTGCTTCTAATGTGCAGGGTTCGATGAGACGGTACGCTTTGCGAGGAGCTTGGGTCTTCTCCCTTTGATTCTAGTATACTTGCATTTTATTCTTGTTATTATTCTTTAATTCCTGTATATCATCTTTGACTTCTATTCAGCTGTCATTTTCTTCCTGTTATTCATTGCTATCATGTGTAGTCTTATATGTATTCTTGCAGTGATCCTTGATTATTAAAGTTCTGATTTATAGCTTGTTCAGGTTACAATTTAGGCTTAGCGCGTATACGAGGGGTATTTTTCCTCGCGTATATGCGTCGCCATAACGTCTCCGTATCTTTAGGATCGGGGCGTTACAGAGTGGTATCAGAGCCTAGGTTTTCGACTTGCGATCTTGAATTTTGACTCTTGTTTCGCAAGAGAGACCTAGTTCTTACCGGTAACTTGAATAAGTTATACTTACACTGCAATATACATATACTATTCACATGATAATATTGACTCCATTTGGAATTGATCGTCCTCCCTTTGGAATTCCATTCTTGATCTGTTAATATCCATAATTCCAACACTCCTTTTAGAGTGATTTGGATTTCCATCTTGATTTCATCCTTCTTTCCTATTCATTTCTCCTAATTCTATCTCTTGAGTTTGGTTACTCCTTGTTGAAGCCGGTACCAGAGATCAGAGCGCGCAGCGGAATGTGGTGTCCCAACGAGGCGACGTGGAAGCTTGTTTGTATTTCCTCTTGATTGTGGATTCTCTTATCATTCCCTGTTTGAAGCTTGTTTGGTTCTTCTTGACCTTGATTCTTTTTACCATTCCCTACCTTATCGAAATTTCGAGGACGAAATTTTTATAAGGTGGGTAGAATGTAATACCCATATCTTGTAATACATGAATTAATTGTGAAAAATAATACTTATTAAGTGTATGTGTATTTTGATTTAAGAAAATTGTCATTTTTAAAGTAACATAACTATAGTTGGATCTCACTGTGAAATATATTTCATATTAACCACACAGAAAGTGGATCTGATGTGATCAGGTTGAAAGCTGAGAGTTGGGGTAATGAAATGTAGTACTCTTGGAATCTTTGAGACCTACATGTTACTACAATTTCGTGGCACTGAATTATGTGAAATCCCAAATTGGTTGTCTTTAAGTGCTTTGTTATTTTTGAAAGACATGACAATCATGGATAATTGTTGATCAACTATTCTAATGCATATATGATTTAATATTTATGATGACATCACGTGTGTTCAGACCAGAAAAAGTAACGTATGAGATGGAAGACACCTTTCCTACATAGAAACTGGAGTCCCAAAGGAAAAAGCCATCAACAGACCAGATCAGCAGCACGACAACGTTCAGCAACAGATTCAGATCTGCACCTCCAGCAGCGAGCGAGCGGCGAGTTCTCCTGATCCACGCCAGGCCGTCGTCGGAGACTGACACGGTGACCTTCTCCAGTGCCTTGGCCACCCTCCCGTGCAGTCCGATGGCGAGGAACGACACCACAGCGACCGCGGCAGCGACTCGCTCGACGACGCGCACAGCAGCAACCACCCAGACCAGCAGCACAGGCAGTGAGCGAGCGGCGATTCCAGGCCCTTCCGGCGAGCGCGAGATCCCCAGCTTGCAGCCAGGTCTTCCCCAGCACCCTGGCTACCCTCCTATGCAGTCCGACAGCGAAGAGCGGCATCATAGCGACTGTAACGGCGACGACCAGATTCCCCAATGTGAGTGTCTCTCTCTTTCTTTCTCTCTCTCTTTATTTATTAAGTGATCGCAGATATTAATTTATAGGTGATGTAAATTGTTGAGTAGAACACTTATGTTACATGTTTATGTGTGGAGATCACCGAGCATGAAGGTGGACGGTCATCTCCCGTTTATTTTACATGTTGGATGCATAGGGATGTGATAGGCATGATTATTGATATATGTTGGAACGCCATGATTATCACATGAGAGTTTAGATAATTTGTGTAGACTATACATGTTGTAGCCCAGGTGTGTATTGGAGAGAAGATGGGGAGAAGAGTGGAGTATCTCAGAACCTAAGTGCCCAGACAGAACTGGATTAGTCGACTTGTTCATATTGATAGTCGACTAATCCATGTATTAGTCGACTATTACCAGCTCCTAGTCGACCAACCCACCTTCCAGGAAATAGTTCTGCTCTCTGTATTTTCCTGCTAGTCGACTTGCCCTCTTCTTTTAGTCGACTAATTATTCCCTAGTCGACTTGTTCATCTCCCCAAGTCGACTAACTTGGCCTGTCTGTTGTGTATAGTTTCTTTAGGGATTGTGGACTTCACCTATGGATTATGTATTGGTTATTGATGGATGTACATGATTTCTAGAGATGGATATTAGTGGTAATGACTTGACTTATCATGATAGATCTTATATGCATGGATTGGATGTCCTTTCGAATGTTGGGATCTGATGTTCGACCTTAATAGAAATGTGAACTCTTGAGGATTTGGGAATCAGAGTTGTATATTTGAGTGAGAGGACTAGTACTGGATATTGTTGATGTATGTCGGATTGGTGATTAATGTGTCGGATTACGTGATGTGTATTGATACTCGATTGATTGGAACTATTGGAATCATGACTTGGTTGTAATGACTCGGGATTGATCTAGACTTATGTTATTTACATTGAATGATGTTCAATGATTAGACATGACTTATTTAGTTGGGTAATTGAGGACATATCAGATATGACTGGATTAGTTGAGTTGTGTCTTAGATTGATCTTGAGTTAGAAATATCCAGAATCTTTATTCCTTTCATTGGAGCCTGACTGATATTGAGATGAGATTGACATAGTTGGTTTATAGTTGTGAACATTTGAGAATTGTTTAGAGGATATTTTGTTGATGTTGAGTATCAGGAATAGATATTCCAGACCACATGTTCTTTGAGGATGTTTTCTATACAGATATGATTGTGGTGTGTGTTGACTATTGTTCTCGAGGATATACAATATGTACTTCATGTTGTTTATTGATTACTTTCATTGATAGAGATTGAGTTATGATGATGGTGAGCTATTCAATGTCGGTAATGTTGTACTTCAGAGTGTTCTGATAGCAGTCATTACTTTATCAGTTGGTGAGATCATTTATTGACGACTTTGAGGATATATGAGTTGATTCCATACTTTACTGGACTATTCTATTCTTGACAGTAGGTTATTACTCACCTTGTATATATTGAT
Source organism: Agave tequilana (assembly GCA_038442645.1). NCBI lineage: Eukaryota > Viridiplantae > Streptophyta > Magnoliopsida > Asparagales > Asparagaceae > Agave > Agave tequilana. Next base: position 151,173 of record JAVJIF010008249.1, read on the forward strand.
TTACCTGTGGAACCTGACTCACTACTTGGCATCCACCTATAACTATCATGTTCATGTTACTGAATTTGCTGGGAAAATATTATTACATGGTAACAACACCCGCATGTTTACTTGTTACATATATTCCTGTTATACCGGTATCCTGTTACTTGACATGTTATACTCCTGTTATACCGGTACCCTGACTTTCACATGTTGATATTGTTACCGTGACTACCACTGAGTCATCCCAGAGATTTAAGTAACATGTATACTAAATAATCTTGATAAACTAAAACATGATAACAAACAACTTGCACTGGGATTGGGGAGATTGATGGAGGAGACAGCGTCTGTATTTTGGGTGGACCTAGGATTTAGGTTGCGCAGCCGAAAGAGGGTTCCACTGCAGGGTTCCCGTGGGGTGACTGGCACCCCGTCATGTTTCCTGTTATGCATGTTATACATGTACTTGTTCCTATTTACATGTTCCTGACTACCTTGCGGTAGGTCCTGGTTCAGCGCCAGGAGTCTGGGCCGTGGTCCCGGGTATGTACGGGACCCACCTAAAGCATGGACAATGTCTCAAACCGATCAGTTTCAATAACTTAAGGGTATCGATTGGCATGTGTGGTAGGCGTAGTATGGGATGCGTCTATTACATGTGACAATTGGTGTTCGCTGACATAATTAATAATAAATTGTTGATGCTTGTGACTGACTGTAATCACCTGTTTGTATATTTATATATCACTATGATAGTCGCATGATTGTAACCAGGACCGGATTATTATAACCAGACTTGTATACCAACCTAGTGACATGTGATAGATTACACGTCTTGACATTGATTGCATATTACAGTTGTGCCATTTGTCTGCTACCTGTATTCATGTTTTTATCATAAGTGTTACTGTTCAGTTATTTACTGTGTTATTTAGTATTTCTATCTGCAGTTGTTCTTACTATTATATATGCACATGGTTTCTTCTGCACGAGCTGTTTCCCCTTTACACACACACTCATTATGGTCGCGTTCTGACGACCCTGGATTTGCACGTCCAGCTTTTGGACGATTGCTTCAATGTGCAGGGTTCGATGAGACGGTACGCTTTGCGAGGAGCTTGGGTCTTCTCCCTTTGATTCTAGTATACTTGCATTTTATTCTTGTTATTATTCTTTAATTCCTGTATATCATCTTTGACTTCTATTCAGCTGTCATTTTCTTCCTGTTATTCATTGCTATCATGTGTAGTCTTATATGTATTCTTGCAGTGATCCTTGATTATTAAAGTTCTGATTTATAGCTTGTTCAGGTTACAATTTAGGCTTAGCGCGTATACGAGGGGTATTTTTCCTCGCGTATATGCGTCGCCATAACGTCTCCGTATCTTTAGGATCGGGGCGTTACATTCAACGAGATGGAGAGCGTCCACTGAGTCGAACGCGAGCTCAAGCACTACGGTGCATGATCGGTTTGTTCGGCCGGGCTGGATTGATCAACGAGGCGATGGAGAGGATGCCGATGGAGGCCGACACTTGTGTTTGGGGAGTAGTTCTTGTGGGGTGTAGGATACATGGGAATGCCGATGTTGCAGAGATCGTGATGAGGCATCTGTTGGAGATCAACGGAGAAGATAGCGGGACTTGTTCGATCATGGCGGATATATATTCGTCGGCGGGGAGATGGGAGGATGTAGAGAGGATCAGGAGGCTGATGAACGATGGAAGGTGAAGAAGAAATTGGCTTGCAGCTTGATTGAAGTTGGTAGTGTTGGTCATGGCCTTGTTGCTGGATAAATGGCTTGCAAACTTCAAGAGAAGGTTGAGAATTGTATGAATGTACTTGTAAAATATATTCTCACCCAAAAAATACAATAAATCAATGCCTGTTGCCTTTACATAAATGAGACCAGCTTCAACAACCTGTGCCAAAGGGTAAACAACTGCTAGCATTTGATCGAACCTGTGAGATCCTTTGCAAGCAGAATCATCTATAAGAGTCCTACCACTGTCCAACTGGCTCAACATCAACAAGAGGCTGCTGCTATCATGTTTCTAATATTTTTCGAATTCAGTTGCTGATTTCTCGAGGAAGGCAACTGAACATTGCAATGATCTTTCATCTTGCAGCAAGCTAAATACTGAGGCAAGGCAGAACCCCCTGAATCTTGACACCTTGATCGCAGCCGGTGAGCAGCAGGAAATCCTCGAAGGATCTTGCGGCCTCTGGCAGTATATTTCATAAGTTTTCATGCAGGCTGAACTTCTCAACGACGACGTTTGCTTTGTACACTTTGTAACCACCACAAAATGCTTTTCAACCAACAACAAAAATTGATCGAAAAAACTTAACCGGCTACTCTAATGCTTTTATTTATTTTCGCTGAGTTCAAATGTCGATAGACAGAACAGAGACTTGATGGAATTTACAAGGTGAAATCAGCCAAGAAAATATCTGGCGACGTCTCTCAATGATATTATGCCTTCCACTCGTCTGCTGTGGCGATCAATGACAACAAGGCGCCGCACATCTGAAATGGAAACATGAATTCTACCAGCATTCTCATGGTGTAATGAGATACTGTGCAAGCAAAACGTAAGATTGCGAAACTAGGTACCTGGATCAGAAAGCTGTTGGATGACCTCAAAAAAGCGGGTTGACTGGAAGCATGTGGGACATCGTTTCCGGCCATTGCTTTGAGGATTTGCCTGGTATACGAGATCCAACGCCTGAAAAAAAGGGGGGAAAAATTAAATGGGACTGACATTTATCAGCTCACAAGGAGGGAAAAAAAAACCCACTTCAATCTTGAGAAGAAAATAATCGGCTACGCAAACATCTCACAAAACACGATAACCATTCTCCCATCACTTTGGAGGAAGATGTCTCACTGTCTATGCCCTTTGCCTATGCTTTGTGCATATCAGCTTGGATGCCCTGATTAGCATCTAGGATGCTAAAACTCCCAAGGAAGAACTCTGACAGCAAAAAGAAATGAAGGGGAGAATAGGAGAAGACAAAAATAAAGAAATAAAGGATCAAAGTAGAACATCGTGCTCAGTGTTCAGTATGTAGCTCAGAGTAATCTTATAAAAAGGGATGAAAGCATCAGCTTTTCTGAATACTGTGGCGAAACGGCATCCTCTTTATCTTCATTCTTGTTAGTCTTTTCCAACCATAAACTTCTTTTCTTTAAAGAATATATGTATGATGAAATAAACCAATATACCAAGTATATTTCTAGCCCAGCAAATGGACCCAAGTTATGATCATTATTGTGCCCTCATTGCGAGATAATCTCAGAGTAGACGAGTTTCTATGAGGAACCATCTACCATTCAATTTGACAATCCTTCCGGAATGGTGGCATGTGACAAAGAGGAAGGAGAGCTGATGGTCTGCTTGTTATATGGCTTCTTTAGACACAACTAACTTCAGAACCAAAAGGAAATAAGAAACTTTATAAGGATTATGAGTCTGTGTCAACTCAGCTTGGGCTGGTTTGCGCTGATTCAGACAGGGGGATTTGGGTCAGCCCAAATCTGGTTTAGGTTAGGAAATATCAGCATAATTAGATTTTTCCTGTACTCAGCCAACAACAGCCCACGGAGCATTTTGGTTCAGGTTGGACTGGTCACAGATCTAACCTGTTTTGGAAAATCACTAGAGAAAAACATATAAATAAATAAAACCACAGATATAATAATTGGAGACTGGAAAACAACTAGGACAATTGATATGTGTTCAAAAGATGACACATTCCACAGTTCTCCATTATCGTATTATTGACAGGGTCAGAATTCAAATAGACACTTCAAGCTAAACAATGCCTTGGAGAACTCCCACTATAAAACAGAAATTCCGATACTCACATTCAACATTATTCATGGTTTCAAAGTCTTGAGAATCTCATGATGATTATCATCGCCATCATCTAATCCTTTTCCAACTAAAATTGGAGGGTGCTATTTACCATAAAACAGAAAAGACTTCAAAGAAAGTAGTAAAATATTCCTCTATGACTTAATAATTTCATTATGTAATTTACAAACCATATTAGATCAATGTACAAACATAAACCATTTCCAGTAAATAGTGATAGATTGTTTTAATTTCATGTTAGATTTATAGAGTTATTAGTAAAATGTACAGATAAGTCAGAGTCTTCACTTACTTGATTCATGGTTATTTGATCTAGCTGAATGCGAGCATACATGTCATCTTTTGCTAAAGCTATAATGTCACTGCATGAAGAAAAGAAATTTACTTCCTGTTAGGATGGAAGAATTCAAAAACTAAAGATATAATGCAGATTAGATGCAAGGTCTTTTAGCAAACACTAAGAAACCATAGTTCAAGGATAATATTGGCAGTAAACTCCAAACAACAACTTCAGATGTTAAAAGTTCAATTTCTCCCAAAAAGGAGATTAAAAGTTAAAATTGAAGCATGGTTTCCTTGGGCAGTTAGGATTAGTCAAAAAGAATTTTAAAATCCAACTTAGAACTGTCTTCCACTAAGAAATTATATGGGGAACCATGGAAAAACCGATGTAGAACCATGGAGGATCAACAGAAAATGATTAGTAAGAAAATTGAGGAACTTCATATGATGCAGACATCTATTCAAGATGAAAGAGCTGAAGAGATGAATCCAAGAAGTCCCACTCCAAGTTGAAGTCATAGTAGGATTTGAGATTCTCTTTCTTTATTTTTATTTTTTTAGTTTCTTTATTTTGGTATTTTGAGTTTCTAAATTTTGTAATTGTAATTCTATTTAGATTAGGAGTTTGAGTTTGAGTTGGACTCAATTTTATAAAAGCCTATATAAAGACCCTATTGTACCAACAATGAGCAATGAAGAAGTTTGATAAATTTTATTGTGTGAGATTTAACTTCTCTCATATTGTTTAAGATTACTTCGTAACCTCCTTCAAATAAACTTTAATCTAAATTCTCTTTTTATTTCTTTCACCTGCAAACAAATGCTAGAAAAAACCAACAATTATTTTCTCCCTCTCCACAAAAAACCATCAACAGCAAACGTCAACTCTTTGTTCTTCTTGTCTCTTCTACAATGTTGGCCCGAAGGCCTATCACCCTAGTTTTGATGATGATCAACTCATGAAGTTATGTTTACTAATGATCTTGTGTTTAATTAGTGACAGATTCATTATCAAGATCTTAGTAGGTGCATAGCTCAACAAAGGATAAAATATCAAGATTTGGAACTAGCACGGTGTGATCCAAGGAGCTTTTGGATCAAGCTTGGACCAAGTCTAGAAGATGTGAAGGCTTCAAGTGAAGACTTCAAGAAGATGAAGACTTGCGTCTAGGTATAAGATTTTGTTTTTGTTTTAGTTAAAAATGTAAATGATAGAATAGTGGTGGATTGCTCAAGTACATATACACACACACTCCTGATAGAATTGTTTTCATAAAAGATTTTTTAGTTTAGAAAAGATTTTTCTTTATGAACAAAATACTATTTGGTTTTTGATATTCATGTTTACATCTTTCAACCAAAACCAACTTTATGCTTAATGTCAAAAACATAGATATTTCATCTTGATTGTGTAGTGGATCATATCCATACACACTATGCTTTAAAAGTATATCTTGTTTTTGCGTTTGATGAAGATTTGAAAAATATGTTTTGAAAAATATTGTTTTTGGAAAAACAGTTTTTATCATGAGCCAAATATTTTCAAGTTACAAAAATAGTCCAATCTTTTATAACATGCCTTGATTTTGTGCAAGCATGTTTGTATATCAAAGTATATTGGTTAAACTATTTTGTAGATTTTTATGTATTTTATGGGATTTTATTTGAGCCAAAAAGACTAACTTTTTAATCCCAGAAAACTGTTTCAGGCTTCGGATAAGTCGACTAGTAACCTTTATAGTCGACTAATCCTGGAGTCGGCCGACCGGACCGGTCACCGACGTGCACAGATGTGCACGCCTTTGTGCACTGGAGGACGGCCGACCGTACGGGTCGACCGCTCCAGAGAGCAGAGCTCTCTGGAAAGTTCGGCCGACCGTACGGGTCGACCGACAGAGAGTTCGACTCTCAGCTCCAGTTGGTCGGTCGACCCAGGCGGTCGACCGTGGCTCCAACGGTCTGATTTCTAACCGTTGGCGGTCGACCGCACGGGTCGACCGGCAGCTCTGACAGACCCCAACGGCTATATTTTTCTGGCCTATAAATTTGGGGGTTTTGTCATTGTTTTGTAACAAGATTTTAGGAGAGCTTTGAGCCAGTTTTTCCCATCCTTTTAAAAGAGTTCTCTCCACATATTTGAGTGCAAATACTTCCAATCAAAAGGGAAGATTTTATTTAGAGTGTGTTAAAAGAGATCTTCTTTGAGTTTTCCTCCACCATCTCAATCCTTGTTTTCTCACACAAACACTTGAGCTTTCCATTGCTATATCTACCTATAGGGTTTTGTTGTGAGAGGATTTTAGGTGATCAAGAGTTGTGATCACCAAAGTTCATCTTTGTTCCTTTGAGGAGGCGGACGTGTGTGTCCGCGTTGTTTTGAGTTCGGGTGCGGACTCGGTTGGTTTGAAGTGCGGCCTCGGCGAGCTAGTGAGCTTGCGTGTTTACGGGACTAGGGAGTCCGAGGGCTTGTAGGTGTTGCGGCACCGGGGAGAGATCCATTGGGATCTTGCATAGTGGAAATCCTTCGTGTGTCGAAGGCGGGGATGTAGAGCAAGTGTGCTCGAACCTCGAAACATACCCTTGTGTTTGCGATTGCCATTTCTCTCTCTATCTCCTTGTTTATATCTTGCATTACTTATCTTGTCTTTACCTTTATATGCATGATATATTCCTTGTGCTCATATTGATATATTACTTGGGATTGTTGACTAACACTTGTATTCAACCAAGAGAGCCAACGCGGCACCTCAACCCATTCAAGGGGAATCTAAATGAGTTATTCCAGAGCCCTTCACGGGGAATTCGGCAACACTCTTGTGTTATACGTGGTGTTTAGTGTAAAAGTTTTATTTGGTCATAATTGTTTTTAGCTTCCGCATTATTCATCATTAAGTGACCATTAGATTAGCCATCACCTATTCACCCCCCTCTAGGTGAACTTCAATTTGTATCAGAGCTTGGTACTCTGATTTGGTCTAACAACTTAGAGTAAAAGATCCTACTTTTAGGCTAATCACATTATTTGTACACACACCATGGACTTCATGTCACCACCCACCTTTGACATTCTTAACATCCAAATTTGGAAGGTTAAGATGTCTTTGTACCTCAAAGCCTTAGGCATTCATGTTTATCTTGCCACAACTAATAATGCATATTGTTTAGATGGTAAGAATTTTGAGGCTAATGCAAAAGCCCTACATGCTTTGAAGAGTACCCTAAATGATGATTACTTATTTAGGGTTGCTAACATTGATTCGACTTTTGTAGTTTGGAACATCATCACCTCCCTTGGCGAAAAGGATCTATATTATGCCGGGAATGATTCGGACGTTGGAAGCGACACCTCCAACGTGTGCTATATGATCCAAGGGGATAACCCCCTTGAGGTAACTTCCGAATCCGAAGATGAGGATAATAACATGTCATATGATGAGCTATCTACTTTTTGTCAACTATTGCTTGAGAAATATTACATGATTAAGAAAGATAATAAAAATTTGAAAAAGAAACTTGATTGCATGCATACAGAACAAGATTCATTTAAATCTAACATTGCATGCTTAGAAAAAGAAAATGAGTTTTTGAAGAATGAGAATGTTTCCCTTATGTCTAAATTAAATGATCTTTGTGAAGGGAACACAATTTTGAAAGATAAAATTATTTTGGTGGAAACTCAAAAGGAAATTGTTTTTCAAGAAAACAACTCTTTGAAAAAGTAAATTTTTGAAAAAGGAAAGGAAAAAGAAAAAGTTTTTGAAAAGAAGAAAAATGATTCTTTATCTCATCATGCTTTACATGCCACCACTAATGAGATAAAAGTTTTGAAAAATAAAATGGATTGTTTGAGTTCAACTTTGAACTCGTGTGCATTTAACCATATTAGGTTGGAGTCCTTGTTTGCAAAGAAACAAACTCCTCATGTTCATGCACATCACTCTCATCATGCATTTGCTTATGTTGCACGCCACGATCACAATCACACTCATAAGCATCATAAGGTGTACAAGTGTACACATTGTGGCCGCAAAGGCCATTTAGCAAAGTTTTATTTTGATAAGATATATCATGTAAATTTTGCTAATAAGAAAAATGTTTGGGTTCCTTACAAGACTAACCCCAAAGGACCCAAGAAAATATGGGTACCAAAACCCCCACCTTTTGCTTTTGATGTAGGTGAGGGCTCTCACAAGACGTGAGAGGATTGGTGCCTTGGTAGTGGATGCACTTGGACATGATGGACATACTTTTGGGATGCATCACTATCAAGGAGTTTTGGTGGGACAACCACCATATTTGGAGCTTTGGAGTTGGTATCAATCTCTAAACTCCTACTTTTTATGTTCATGCTTGTCCATTTATAATATTTATAGCATGTTCATATTTTTGTGTGCTTCATGTGGTATTTACATGTTTAAATATAGATTTTATCAAAACTTGCATGTATACATATACAAATAGTGAATTACAATTGATTCATATATGATTGAACTTCATGCTCATTTGTACCCACTATATGCATATGTATAGGCTAGTTTTGATGATTCTCTTTTATACATGTTTTTTACCTTATTTTTATACTTTACTTCATGTATATGTATTTTTTTAATTCAAATCTAATAAATATACATGTATACCCGTGAGTCTCTTGCCTTCATGCAAACATCTTTAATAGACTCTTTTAGATTTGGGATATGTATGTGCATTGTTAGGATTGGATAAATCATACATATGCCTAGAAGTGTATTATTTTTTAAGAAAAATAATTTTTCATGTTTTGTTAAAAATGTGACTTATGATCTTTTTGAGCTTCATTGACTATTTTCATAAAAATGCTATCTACATGATCGTTTAACATTCACACTTTTGTTAAAATCATTTTGAGCCTTATAGACCATGAGTGCTTAAATTTTTGTGTATCTAGTTATGTTTTATGAAAAACATATGATTTGATGTCTTTTGAAGGATCTTTAACTAGTTTTTCAAAATTATTTTAACTAGTTAATTGTTCTTCATTTGGTAGAGTTTTTCAAACAAAGCTTATTTTTCAAATCTATTTTTGAAAACCCCTACCTTAATGGGAGGATGTATGGGCGATTATGCCTTGTATGCTTCATTGAAAATCTTCTATCTTGAGCATATGTAGGGTGGTAGGTTATGAGTTATACACTTGATCTTATTGTTATGTCAATTGGTATCATTGAATCGTTTCAATTGGTATCAATATGAACTTATTTTGTATATACTCATATTTTGTTTCTTATATATGTATGTATCAATTTCACTTGGTATACTCATTTCTCATACATATATATGATTTTCATGTGCTTAACTTACAATTGGCTCACATTTTTAAAAGCACAAAGTTTATGATGAAAAATAAAATTTTTTTATCATTATGTTTACTATTGGTATCAATATGTTTTATAATAATGACTATTTTCAATTTGGTATCTTAAAAATTTGTTTGTTTTACAAGAGCTCTGATACCTTTAAAAATTTTGTTTAAAAAAAATTAAAAAAGTTTTGGTATGTATTTCCTATATGCAAGGAGAGCTTAACATCTCCTCTACATATATATTCATGTTGAGTATATTATAAATTGAGGAGCTTGACAACTCTTCTTTATATGATATACGTGTGTAGGGGGAGCTTCACATCTCCTCTTATGCATTACATAATATGTGTTATGTGAGTTAGGGCTTGTCATCCCTTCTTCATGTAATGTATATGTGTAGGGAAGCTAACTTAGCGTCTTCCTCTTCATGAATGTATATCGCATATAAATCTTTATTGATTGATTTGTATTACCCCTTCTTGATCTCTTTGTTTTTGACAAAAAAAAGGGGGAGAAAATTTTGTTTGATTTGATTTTCCTTTGACCCCTTTGTTGATGATTGACAAAAAGGGGAGAAAGATTTTGGGTTTATATGCATGTTTGAGTAAGATTTATGTTTATGCATATATATTTTGTATTGCAAATAGGAGAAAAAGATTTTGATTTATGCTTATTGCATGTTTTATCTCCATACTTGCATACATATTCATGTGCTTCATTGCCATATCTATTATTTATTTGGTATGCATGAGTTAAGGGGGAGCTTCTTTGAAGCTTTACTTTAATCCATACATATATAACTTCATGTGTTTTGTCATCATCAAAAAAGGGGAGATTGTTGGCCCAAAGGCCTATCACCCTAGTTTTGATGATGATCAACTCATGAAGTTATGTTTACTAATGATCTTGTGTTTAATTAGTGACAGATTCATTATCAAGATCTTAGTAGGTGCATAACTCAACAAAGGATAAAATGTCAAGATTTGGAGCTAGCACGGTGTGATCCAAGGAGCTTTTAGATCAAGCTTGGACCAAGTCTAGAAGATGTGAAGGCTTCAAGTGAAGACTTCAAGAAGATGAAGACTTGTGTCTAGGTATAAGATTTTGTTTTTGTTTTAGTTAAAAATGTAAAGGATAGAATAGTGGTGGATTGCTCAAGTACATATACACACACACTCTTGATAGAATTGTTTTCATAAAAGATTTTTTAGTTTAGAAAAGATTTTTCTTTATGAACAAAATACTATTTGGTTTTTGATATTCATGTTTACATCTTTCAACCAAAACCAACTTTATGCTTAATGCCAAAAACATAGATATTTCATCTTGATTGTGTAGTGTATCATATCCATACACACTATGCTTTAAAAGTATATCTTGTTTTTGTATTTGATGAAGATTTGGAAAAATATGTTTTGGAAAATATTGTTTTTGGAAAAACAGTTTTTATCATGAGCCAAATATTTCCAAGTTACAAAAATAGTCCAATCTTTTATAACATGCCTTGATTTTGTGCAAGCATGTTTGTATATCAAAGTATATTGGTTAAACTATTTTTGTAGATTTTTATGTATTTTATGGGATTTTATTTGAGCCAAAAAGACTAACTTTTTAATCCCAGAAAACTGTTTCAGGTTTCGGATAAGTCGACTAGTAACCTTTATAGTCGACTAATCCTGGAGTCGGCCGACCGGACCGGTCGACCGACGTGCACAGATGTGCACGCCTTTGTGCACTGGAGGACGGCCGACCGTACGGGTCCACCGCTCCAGAGAGCAGAGCTCTCTGGAAAGTTCGGCCGACCGTACGGGTCGACCGACAGAGAGTTCGACTCTCAGCTCCAGTTGGTCGGTCGACCCATGCGGTCGACTGTGGCTCCAACGGTCTGATTTCTGACCGTTGGCGGTCGACCGCACGGGTCGACCGGCAGCTCTGACAGACCCCAACGGCTATATTTTTCTGGCCTATAAATTGAGGGTTTTGTCATTGTTTTGTAACAAGATTTTAGGAGAGCTTTGAGCCAGTTTTTCCCATCCTTTTAAAAGAGTTCTCTCCACATATTGAGTGCAAATACTTCCAATCAAAAGGGAAGATTTTATTTAGAGTGTGTTAAAAGAGATCTTCTTTGAGTTTTCCTCCACCATCTCAATCCTCATTTTCTCACACAAACACTTGAGCTTTCCATTGCTATATCTACCTATAGGGTTTTGTTATGAGAGGATTTTAGGTGATCAAGAGTTGTGATCACCAAAGTTCATCTTTGTTCCTTTGAGGAGGCGGACGTGTGTGTCCGCGTTGTTTTGAGTTCGGGTGCGGACTCGGTTGGTTTGAGGTGCGGCCTCGGCGAGCTAGTGAGCTTGCGTGTGTACGGGACTAGGGAGTCCGAGGGCTTGTAGGTGTTGCGGCACCGGGGAGAGATCCATTGGGATCTTGCATAGTGGAAATCCTTCGTGTGTCGAAGGCGGGGATGTAGAGCAAGTGTGCTCGAACTCGAAACATACCCTTGTGTTTGCGATTGCCATTTCTCTCTCTCTATCTCCTTGTTTATATCTTGCATTACTTATCTTGTCTTTACCTTTATATGCATGATATATTCCTTGTGCTCATATTGATATATTGCTTGGGATTGTTAACTAACACTTGTATTCAACCAAGAGAGCCAACGCGGCACCTCAACCCATTCAAGGGGAATCTAGAGGAGTTTGTCCAGAGCCCTTCACGGGGAATTCGGCAACACTCTTGTGTTATACGTGGTGTTTAGTGTAAAAGTTTTATTTGGTCATAATTGTTTTTAGCTTCCGCATTATTCATCATTAAGTGACCATTAGATTAGTCATCACCTATTCACCCCCCCTCTAGGTGAACTTCATACAATCCATTCAAAGGAACTCAAGAAAACCTCCAACCACCCACTGATCTCATCTCGTCCAACAAAACCAACGTCGTCACCTCCTCCGACGGACGCAAAATCACCCATCAGCACCATCTCTAGCACCATCTTGTTGCTTCAAAGAAGGAAGAAGACACAAGCTTCAATTCGAATCCAGACCCATTATCAAAAAACAAACCCGTTAGCAACCCTACTTCATTTTTGGCCATAACTTTCGCATCCGGGTTCTGTTTCCGACGATCTTGGTATCGTTACGATCGTGGCGATAAGCCTTACGCATCAGCACCAACTACAGGTCAGAGAGATTCCTGTAATCATCAGTAGGTAAATTTTTTTAACACGGTCTACTTATTTGTGGGTTGATAACCGCCTTTATTGTTTTATCAATTTAAATTGCTGCCACTATATTGCGAGTTCGTGTGCATCTGCTATCTTGTATTTGCTGATCATATATATTAAGAGTACAAGCTTTGCCTTTGTAACTGATAGTTACTTTAGTTTATTCAAATTGCGAACGGTACACCTGTACTTGCACGTTTTGTTAAATCCATCATCTTACATTATTTGTTTTAATTATTTTTCCTACCCAAGATCATAATAGTTGGTGAAATGTAGCAAAATTTATCATATCACTGATTTTTTATTCACTCGCATACCCCGTTTCACATCATCTTGGCATCAGAGCACATTTAGGGTAGGATTTGCATCACTTAGGCATTTGCTAGGAATTTTACTGTTTTCTTGCAGTTATAAATAAAATAAAATAAATCATCTAGTCTAAATTTGCATCTCATCATCCTCATTAAATTTTGCATAGGACATACCCGCCCGTAATGGTCACCCATATGTGTTAGAAGAGTCTAACAAATCTCACATCACCCCAATGGATCCCCAACAGATTGCCACAATGTTCGTCGAGATAAATGCCAAGTTAGATACCCTTAAGACACTCGACGAAAGGTTGACCAAAGTGGAGTCCACACATATCAAACTCCATCAAAAAACAACCGACGTAACAACACCGAGAACACATTCAGTCCCGATGCTCAGTATCTGAAAAGCATCAAGATCTATGTTCCCAACTTTAAGAGACGTCGCGACCCACAACTTTTCATAGACTGGACACTCCAACTAGATAGATACTTCACATGGTACGAACTTACCGAGTTTAGAAAAGTAAAGTACGCTACAATGATGAGCATAATTTTTATCACATTTTTGTACTCTTATTTATCTATTATTTGTATACAAATAATGCTACTCGAGTATTTTTAGTGTGTTTTGCAGACAAAGTTGTTAGGAGAAAACCGGACCACAGAAACGTACTTCGGAGACTGTAAAAAAGTGCAACAGGAGATTGAAGGCGATATATGATGCTTGGTACTACTGGTTTTACTCTACCACGCTTAAAACGGACATCAAATAAATCAACAGTCAATTCGATGAAGTTTGAAGCCAGTTGGAACAAAAATGTAATTTTGTACAGTTTAGAGGCTTAAATGTAATTTATCATGAGATAGTTTTTATGTGTAATTAAACAATTGATGTGGACTTTTGTGTAAAAAAACCAAACCCTAAGCCTATAAATAGTCATGTAGGTTTAGGGTTTCGGGGGCTAATTTTTTTGGCCGAATTTCTTTTAACATTTCATTCTTTTTTCGTTTCTGAAAAAAATTAAAAAAAGGAAGAGAGACGCCTACAGAGGTGCCATTAATAGGCGCCTCTGTTCAACTGAGGGAAGCGCCAAATAGCACCTTTGGCACTCCCCATTTGAAAGAAAAGGGCGCCTTTGGCGCCCCCTATTTGAAGAAAAAGGCGCCAAAGTTTGAAGGGAAAGGGCAGGCGCCCTTGGCTAGTTGCAAAGGGGGAGCGGCGCTGCAAGGCAAGTTTGTTGTTGTTTTTATATTATTAGTAGTTTCATTAGTTCAATTAATTAGAGTTTTCAGTTAATTATTTAATTAAATATAGAGAGTTTTAACCGATTTAGTTGTCTTAATTAGTTTAGTTATTCGAGTATGATTAATTTATGAGATTGTATCATTGTTAGTTATATCATGCATAGGTAGATCCCCTCTTTTGATTAATTAAATTTGTTGATTTGTTTAGTTAGTAATTAGTTAGTAGTTTATTATTTGTATTAATTTAGTCACATCCATCCCTTTCATGCATAGCTAGATTTCGTACAAGTACTTAGGATAGATGAACCTAGGCTAGTTGTTCTTGTAGTCATTTTAGATCTCGTACTTAGGACTGCACGCTCACCGATTGACTTACAATTTTTAAAAATTAATTTCTAGAGCAACTAGGCTTTTGACAGGTTATGCATTTATAGTTAATGATCCATACTTAGGGTTTCACCGCTTTTTTGTACTTAATTTAATTTGTCATTATATTTGCTTTTGATGGAGCATGTAACGTGGATGATACTCGGTGCTTAGGTCTAGTGTTCAGACTTAATTTGCCTGTAGAAGTAGAGATTTGGTGATTGCCTACAGACTGGTAAAGGGACCGAGCTTATCCCCTTGATGCTAATTTAGGGGATTCGACCCTAAGTGCTTGACTTTTATTTTATATAATTCGTTCAAACAACTCAAAACTCATATAACATTTGACCAATTCGCCTAGAAGTGTTGAAACTGTAAGAATCACTTGTCCTTGTAGATCGAACCTCAAGTGCTACACAGAATGACCGTTCACTTGCGGTTAATTAAAACAGGAGATCAAAATCTCCCCATAAAGTTTTTGGCGCCGTTGCCGAGGACACGGTATTCTATCTTTAGTTTTGACACTTTGCCAGATTGTAAAAAAATTGAAAAAACAAATTCAAAAAATTAAAAAAAATCCTTTCCCCATGGCCTATCCAAATTCATTTGGTTACGATCCATTTTATAGGCCAGAACCTCCTTTCCATCCACCAACCTCTCTTCCACTTTACTGAATACTTTCATCGTACGAACTACTTATTTTCCTCATACCATCAAATGAGTTGTCATCACTGTCAAGATCCAAATCATCCTTCAAAACAGTGCCCTTTGATAGAGTATTCGTTAGGACTAGGTCAAAATCAATTTCACACATTTCAAGGACCTACGAGCGAGTCTCATCCATCAAACTTCAACTCGGAGGGTTGGAATTGTCCTCAATTTTATGAGATCAATCATATCAAAATTCTCAATCTAATTGGTCCTACACTGAACCATCACCTCTATCTTGGGGATTTGACAATGATCATGAGAAACCGATGAGCACATTAGAGGAGAGTTTCGAATCCATGCAGCGGACTATAGTCGAAACCAATCAGCAGTTAAGCGAGGCATGTGCTCACATGGATGAGATAATGACTCATCTCAATCAACATATTTCAACTACAAGTTCAGATCAAGTTCAAGAGTTCCATCAACTTTCACAAATTGAGTTCAATGGTAATCAGGTAGACAAGGAACCAACACTGGAGGAAGCTTTTGAAATTTTTAGGCAAACTTCAAAGCAAGTCTCTATGACATTAGAGACTGCTTAAACAGGCTAGCAAATAAGTTGGGTTAGTGAGCAAGAGAAGGATCCCTTTTCTAGTCAACTAGTTCCTGAGCCAATACCGACTCGACCCATGTCAATTCAAGAGCACATCAACTTTCATAAAATGAACAAATTTCAAACTATTAGACAAGAAGAGCAAATCGTTGTCATTAGTGACATGTCTGATCATTCCATCGAGATGCCCTTTGAGTTCCCATTATTTCATCTTAATAAATTTGAAGAGCTTGAACATGAGAAGCCTGTTGAGGAAGTTGTGAAGGTCCATGAGGTGTACAAACTTGATAATGATCCTCAATATCTGGATGAAGTGATTAGAAATTATTTGGTTATACATACACCTCATGTGGAACCAGTTGAATCTTATTGTGAGGATGAATGTGTTAGTGATGAACTTTTGCTCCAGAAGAAATTTGAGGATAAATTTTCTAAGTTCTGTGAAAAGACAAGTGTTGAGGAATAGAAGATATTATCTACTCATATAGAGAAATGGAGCACACTAATCAAAATTGCGAGGATGCCTATATGAATAATGAGCCTTTGTTTCTTAATGAGCTTTTTACTGAAGAGTGTGATCACAATGATAAGAAAATATGTGTTGAGGATCTTGAGTTTAGAGTTCTCTTTGAGAAAACAAAACTCGATTTGAGTATCTTCACTTTCGATGAGTCAACCAATGATCAAGCTTTTCAAAACATGATTCAAGAATCTCTATTGATGGAAGCTTTGAAAACCTATTTGAAGACGAATTCATATGTTTGGATGAATCGGTTAAGGATGCTTTAATTAGTTACACACCTCCAAAGAAAATTGCTGATCTAAGTTTTGAGGTGATGTTTGAGGATGAGCCTAAACTCATAGGCAATCATATTGTGGCCACTCTAATTATGTTGTGTGATAATGATGAATTTACGAGAAAAAGCTGTGAGAAGAAGAGGAGATGGAGGAAAGTGATGAATAAGTTGGAGATGATGAAATTAAAAATAACAAAAAGATTAACATCTTCAATTTATCCCTTGAAGAGAACCCATTGAAATGATAGGAAGCGAGCTCGAGGGAATAGACCTAGAAAAATCTAGGTGTAGGGGAGATATGAAGTTGTACATATGTATATATTTATGTTTTATTTTTCTTTTAGTTTGAGTCTTTTTTATTCTCTTTTAATTAGTTGAGTCAGTTTTAGTGAGTCTTTATTTTATCTTTCTCTAACCTATGTGTCGAGTTTATTACAAGTGAAATAGGATAAGTAAGGAGACATCCACCACACACAGAGAGCATTTTTATTACATCGACAGCTTGATTTCTAGCGCACTGTGAGTATTTCTAATTCTAGCATACTGTTTACATTTTTATATCTGTTGTATGCTTAGATTGCATGATCATCATGATTGTGTGCTTGTTTTGGATGTGTAAATTACAAGCTACATTCTTTTTATCTATGTATTCATGTGTACATGAGGACATGACACAGTTTAGGTATGGGGGGAGATTCACATATTTCTTTTCTTTTAGGAGTTTTTTTTTGGTTTTGCTTTACTTTTAGGGTTTTTTCCTTTTTTATCTTTATTTTCTTTTAGGAGTCTTAAAAAAAATTGAAAAAGAAAGGAAAAAATATTGAAATTTTTTTTACAAACGGTTAGTTAATATGCGAGTAATTTAGTATCCATGAGTGGATTTTAAAGGTGAAATCAAGATGAGAGAACCATAAAATCTTAAAAAAAGATTAAAATCTAGAACGAACATTACATCTAAACTTAGTCTAAGTGATTGTGTACCCAATAGCACTTACACTATTAAGTTCATAAGCTTGGGACATGATTACAACTAAAAAAAATTTATTATATAGTAAAATATTATTAATACGTCTTATCTCGTAGCCTTAGTTACTTGAGTAATTAAGTTTGTAGGAGTGTTTTTACACTTATTGCATTAAGAACATCTGGTTTGGGAGCATTGGCCCAAAGCTCGCTACATGGGTAGCTGAGAAAGTCTAATAGGACAAGACACCATAAAAATATAATAATTTGAATATCAATTAGTTAGGTGTCTTGACCTCAGGAAGCCTCGGTATCTTCACAAAAAAGATAGTTAAAAGTGTTAAAAAAAATGTTATCACAAAAATAAATATGAAAGTTGGAGTCAATATTCTCAAGCTTGAGAACTACATCACGATCACAGGTTGCATAGGATCTGTAACTTAGGACAGGTGGTGTAAAATTTTAAATTTGAGACTTTATTTTATAGCCAATATGATTTCTTTAATTGAGGTTTTAATTGAAATGAAACTCATGAAAATTTATGATCATGCTAGCTAGTTAACTTGAGTAATAAAAAAATAATTTTTTCTTAATTTCAGTCATCCTTATTTAACTTTTGTTTATTTTTTAATCTCATTCTTTTATGGATTTTGTGGGTGTAGTCCACTGAGAACCCTCACGAGACAAAACTCATCCTCTACGGATAACCTGAGGGTTTAACGACTTGTTGCAAATGCTAAGTGCAACCGTGATTTCTACGAAAGTGAGTTAGGATAGTTTAATTTTTCTATTTGTTTGTTTTTAGTTTTTTTATTAGTTTTGCTCGAAGACTAGCAAAAAGATAGGTGTGGGAGTATTTGATGAGCATAATTTTCACCACACTTTTGTACTCTTATTTATCTATTATTTGTATATAAATAATGCTACTCCGGTATTTTTAATGTGTTTTGTAGACAAAGTTGTTAGGAGAAGACCGGACCACAAAAGTGCACTTCGGAGACTGTAAACGTGCAACAGGAGATTGAAGGCGATATATGATGCTTGGTACTGCTGGTTTTGCTCTACCACACTTAAAACGGACATCAAATAAATCAACAATCAATTAGAAGAAGTTTGAAGCCAGTTGGGATGAAAATGCAATTTTGTAAAGTTCAGAGGCTTAAATGAAATTTGTCATGAGATAGCTTTTATGTGTAATTAAACAATTGATGTGGACTTTTGTGTAAAAAAGCCAAACCCTAAGCCTATAAATAGTCATGTAGGGCTAGGGTTTAGGGGCTAATTTTTTTGGCTGAATTTCTTTTAATATTTCATTCTTTTTTCATTTCTGAAAAAAAGGAAGAAAGACGCCTACAGAGGCGCCATTAATAGGCACCTCTGTTCAACTGAGGGGTGCCCCCCCGTTTGAAAGAAAGGGCGCCAAAGTTTGAAGGGAAAGGTGCAGGCGCCCTGGCCAGTTGCAAAGGGAGGCGGCGCTGCAAGGTAAGTTTGTTATTTTTATATTATTAGTAGTTTCATTAGTTCAATTAATTAGAGTTTTCAGTTAATTATTTAATTAAATATAGAGAGTTTTAAACTGATTTAGTTGTATTAATTAGTTTAGTTATTCGAGTATGATTAATTTATGAGATTGTATCGTTGTTAGTTGTATCATGCATAGGTAGATCCCCTCTTTTGATTAATTGAATTGTTGATTTGTTTAGTTAGTAATTAGTTAGTAGTTTATTAATTTGCATTAATTTAGTCTAATGCATCCCTTTCATGCATAGCTAGATTTCGTACAAGTACTTAGGATAGATGAACCTAGGCTAGCTGTTCCTGTGGTCATTTTAGATCTCGTACTTAGGAATATACACTCACTGATTGACCTACGATTTTTAGGAAATTAATTTCTAGAGCAACTAGGCTTTTGACAGGTTATATTGCTTAGGGTTAATGATCTATTACTTAGGGTTTCATTGCTTTTTGCACATAATTTAATTTGTCATTATATTTGCCTTTGATGGAGCATGTAACGTGGATGATACCCTGTGCTTAGGTCTAGTGTTTAGACTTAATTTGCCAGTTAGAAGTAGAGATTTGGTGATTGCCAACAGACTGATAAAGGGACCGAGCTTGGCATTTGATGCTAATTTAGGGGATTCGACCCTAAGTGCTTGACTTTTCTTATATAATTCGTTCAAACAGCTTAAACTCATAAAATATTTGACCAATTCACTGAGAAGTGTTGAAATCGTAAAAACCATCTGTCCCTGTGGATCGACCCTCAAGTGCTACATCGAACGACGTACACTTGCGGTTAATTTAAAAGAGGAGAGTGAAATCTTCCCATCATACAATGAAACTGTCGGAGACCAACCTAAAAAATGACGTGCAGCCTGAGGTCGACTACCGATTAACACATGGGATAGGATGAAAGAAGAGTTAGAAACAAAATATGTGCCACCATCATTTAGTACTCGTCTCACGGACAATCGGCACCATCATACTCAGGGTAACAAATCTGCAAAAGAATATGTCGAGAAATTCGATGAAGCCCTCATCAGATGCTTCAGTACCTCCATAAGGAAGATGAAACTCAAATTCTTTCTAGATTCAGAGCAGGCTTAGAGATGACCTACGAACTGAACTGCTAGCTAGAGGAGTCAACGAGTTAGAGGCAGCGTATACCCTAGTTCAAGATTTAGATTCCGTTAGGACCATCATGCTTCAAAGAGTTACGATTATAGGACTTCAGTGCCTAGACCTTCTCTATCTTCCAAACCCCACAGGTCTAGTACCAAATCCCTTCACATAGGAATGACATCAAGGGTAAGAGTCTTGAGCGGGACAACAGAAACAAGGGCCCCGATTCCTCCAGAGTTAGTTCCACAACCAAGCGCTACAAATGCCAAGGTTATGGACATTTAGCCGCCAGTTGCCCGAGTCTTGTCAAAATCACCTTAATAGATGGAAAAACCACCGAAGCCACTGAGTCAGATTCTGATGAGTATACATATCACTAAATGTTGAAACTGACGACGAATCATCAAGTGATGATGTTGGTCTCAACTGCATTAGGCCAATGTCGTCTACCCATTTGTCTGTCGTCAAATGTGTTCTCTCTCCACCAGCAAAAAAAGGACAATTGCAGAATAACTGCGACCTTTCACACGTTCACCAAGATCGGAGACAAGAGTTGTAAGGTGATTGTGACAGTGGAAGTTGAATCAATGCAATATCGTCCAGGTTGTGTGAAAATCTTAGATTAGAGATTATACCCCCACCTTCACCCATTCAAAGTGTCTTGGATTGACTCCACAGCACTTGAGGTCAAACAACGATGTCTTGTCCTAGTCAATTTCAATCAATAAAGACAAGATTTGGTGTGATGTGATCACCATGAATGTGGGTCAAATTATACTAGGTTGACCATGTTTGTTGACAAAAATGTCACCATTTACGGTCGATCTAACATGTGTCAATTTGAGCATGAGAGTAAGCAGATTAAGCTACTACCCTTGAGACCCAAGACTGGACAACCCCATATCCGCAAATCACTTCCTTGCTTACTATCGACACTATCTCACTATAAAGCATTCAAGTCTGTACCTGCATTTGCAACACATAAACACGTGTACAAACTACACAAAGAGATCAGTGATGAAAATAAATGGAGCAATGTGAAGCCTACTCTACGAGTTGATAGTAAAAATTATTTAAAACTTTTAATGTAGGCGACTATGTGATGGTTCGGATTTATCCAAAACAGTTTCCTTCGGGAACTGTTAAAATGTTGCAAGTCCGCAGTGCTGGGCCTTTCAGATCTTGAATAAACTAAATTGTAATACTTATGTTATAAATCTTCATAAAGATTATGACATTAGTTGTACTTTCAATGTTAATGATCTAGTGAATTACAAGGGTTTTGATTGTAACCCCTTAATTATTGAGCCTTCCCTTAAGCCATTCTTTGAGAGACCCCATTCACCTCTCTCAAATACTCATCCCATTCAGTAGAGACGGTTGATAAAATTTTAGAGGATGAGACTATCCCCACCAAAACTAGTGGAACTCACAGGTATTTAAACCGCTGTAAAAAACAATGACTGTTGATTTACAGCTAGATCGAGGTGATTTGCAAAGGATTGATCCAATGCAGCATGGGGACCTAATCCATCTAAACTCGACGAGTCGAGTTTTCTCACCCAGAGAAAATGATGCAGACATCTATTCAAGATAACAGAGCCGAAGAGATGAATCCAAGAAGTCCTAATCCAAGTTGAAGTCATAGTAGGATTTGAGATTTTCTCTTTCTTTATTTTTGTTTTTTTAGTTTCTTTATTTTGTGTTTTGAGTTTCTAAATTTTGTAATCGTAATTCTATTTAGATTAGGAGTTTGAGTTTGAGTTGGACTCAATTTTATAAAAGCCTATATAAATGCCCTATTGTACCGACAATGAGCAATGAAGAAGTTAGATAAATTTTATTGTGTGAGATTTAACTTCTCTCATATTGTTTAGGATTACTTCCTAACCTCCTTCAAATAAACTTTAATCTAAATTCTCTTTTTATTTTTTCACCTGCAAACAAATGTTAGAAAAAACCAACAATTATTTTCTCCCTCTCCACAAAAAGCCATCAACAGCAAACGTTACTCTTTGTTCTTCTTATCTTCTTCTACAATCCATCCAAAGGAACTCAAGAAAACTCCAACAACCCACTGATCTCATCTCATCCAACAAAACCAACGTCGCCACCTCCTCCGACGGACGCAAAATCACCAGCATCATCTTGTTGCTTCAACGAAGGAAGAAGACACAAGCTTCAATTCGGATCCAGACTCATTATCAAAAAACGACCCGTTAGCGACCCTACTTCTTCGTTTTTGGGCCGTAACTTTCGCATCCGGTTCCGTTTCAGGCAATTTGGTATCGTTACGATTGTGGCAATGAGCCTTACACATCAGTACCAACTACAGTTCAGAGAGATTCCTGTAATCATCAGTAGGTAAATTTTTTTAACACAATCTATTTATTTGTGGTTTGATAACCGCCTTTATTATTTTATCAATTTTAACTGCTGCCACTATATTGCGAGTTCGTGTGCATCTGCTATCTTGTATTTACTAATCATATATATTGAGAGTACAAGCTTTGCCTTCGTAACTAGTAGTTACTTTAGTTTATTCAAATTGCGAACGGTACACCTGTACTTGCACGTTTTGTTAAATCTATCATCTTGCATTATTTGTTTTAATTATTTTCCTACCGAAGATCATAATAGTTGGTGAAACGTAGCAAAATTTATCATATCACTGATTTCTGATTCACTCACATACCCCGTTTTACATTGTCATGATTCACATATTTTTTCCTCGTATTTCTGTTCCATCTATGCTCCAGGCTAGTCACAATCCCTCTGCAAAATTCCCTTCTCATTCCATGAGAATGCATCAAAATCAATATCTGTCACATGCTTAAAATTCTAAAAGGAAAGTGAACATGCTGCATAAATAATTTTACTCAATTAAAATTTTATAAAGAATTCCTATTGTCCAGTCACAGATAAAAAGAAAAACTAACTATACTCTTATCATTTCTACTATATCCATAACAAATGAGTTATATTCTGTCTGAAGACTCACATAGCCTAAAAGTTTTAAACGAATAACTGAAAAAACCAATCCTATCAACAATCTGCAAGTCACAGCTCCTCAAACAAGGACTAATTTTGTATGCGACGTGCGTGCATGTGTTGAAGAGTTAACAATTAACATCATTATTAAAGAACTGAGATACCATGTTCTATCAACTATTAGCAAAGCACTACCCCTGAAATATGGACATCTTTTAGCATATCAACTGGATATGTAAGTACCTGCGAGAGTACACATCGATTAAAGATCCGCTGTTGTCAACAACTGGTATGGAACTTATTCTACCTGAGACAGAAATTTAGGGAATAAGTAGAGTGTTTTTAATATGCATATTAGTATGACTCCAAATACTTTCATATCAAATATAATATTTAAGTTAGCCGAAGGGAATAAAGCAAGGGTGGTGGTGGATCTTGTAAGGACTTGGGGCACTATCCCAAAAGACTAGCGTTCTAGGTGGAGTAGCTTAAATCCATATATAATCAAGACCATCCTCATGTCTAGCCGATGTGGGACTATTTGTTCGCACAAATCCCAACAATCCCCCTCTCGAACAAAGAGTCTCCCCCTGTAAGCTCATCTTCACACCTGGAAGACATGCTCTATCCAGATCGAGATCCTCTTTACTGCGTTGAAGCACATGCCTTACGTGAAGCAGGATTGCAACCTGTAACTCCTCTTCATCATGTTGGTGACGGTATGCCTTACGTGGAGCAAGAATACTGCAGTCAAATCCTCGAGAGCCAACTAGCTTTACCGGCCTTTTACCGCACCTTCTGCTAGCGCCCGCGCCTTGCGCCCTGGGGGGGATCGAACACCACACACACACAAGACTAAGTTAGGGGCATGGCTCTGATACCATTTGTAAGGACTTGGGGCACCATCCCAAAAGACTAGCCTTATAGGTGGAGTAGCCCAAATCCTTATATACCCAAGACCATCCCCATGTTTAGCCGATGTGGGACAATTTGTTCGCACAAATCCCAACAGATCTTGCATGGAATAATGATTGGACCATTTGTCGCTAGAATCAAACTTGACCAAACAATAAACTAATGCAGTATTGTGGCAGATAAAAAGCAACAACTGGACATGTTCTGATGAAATACTTAATATACTACAGAAGCTTGAGGAAATGTATCACAATGAAATCTAACAATCAGATTCTGAAAAGGAAAACCTTTTTAGGAAACACATCCTCATTGATCCATAAAGACCCCAGAAGAAGGTTCTAACAAATTTGAAGAGAGCACTCTTTCAGATGAAATCCCTCGTCCAGAGCAAGTGTGCAACTCCTACTTTCCAAAAAAAGATATAGTTGTATATAAGATAGGTTTTAGTAATCCAGCTTTTTATCATTGTTTTATGGTAATGATCTAACATGGGACTCCTGAATACGCTGTGTGTGTGTGTGTGCGTTTTTTTTTTTTTTTTGTTCATATTGGTGATGAAAAACTAAGAGGCTAGAAGCAGAGTAATTGAGAGAGGTTAAACCTACAAACTTCGATATGATTTAACAGCAGTGCATAGGTATAGGGACAAGCGAAAACATTTTAACCTTCTACAAATTACCTAAAATCACAAGAAAAACTAAGGTTTAACCATTTTAAGCGACTGGTGATTTAGGCCTTGTTGTCTACATTGATAAGGATCCAATTAAACTAGGATGACATATGTGATTCTATGACTCACCCTTAGGATGCCATATTTGATGTTATGACTGACACTGCAAACACCCCAATATATGCTAAATGAATGGCTATTCATATTTTGTTTTTTACTAGTATCCATGGCTAGAGACTTGTCGTCTAAAATTTACATAGTAGACAAAGTATATCTACTTGCTTGAAACTTTTACCAAGGACTCATTCAATCCTTTTTTATGAATTCATATGAAAGGAAGGCACAAAAGCTTCATAATTATATATTCCAAAAGGGTTGTAAGAATTAGACTGCATAACACCAGGTTCCACAATAATAACTATGAAGCAACGGTATTAAAAAAAAAAAAAAATAGGATCAAGAGTGCAATAGACAGTAGTCTTTGGTATAGG